>CAJQUN010001731.1:0-48055 GCA_907163345.1 Haberlea rhodopensis
TGGGAACGATGCATGTATAACTTACAAGGTAAAAAAAAAAAATCAGTATCCTAAACCATATATTAACCATATTGCCTTAACAGGAGCAGGAATATAATTTCGTTCTTCAATCAACAACTCGAGAATCATGAAAGAGGTATGAGATAGAAAACGAAACTTGATAGTCAAGTATCAACTCAAAGAAGATGTGAAGAAAAGCCGGCAATGCCAGTCTAAAACAAATGCCTTACATGTTCTAGCATAATAAATTTTATAGTTTTTTCATGTCAGCATGAACCAGCAAATAAATAAAGAACGCCCTTTAAACTACGAATAAAGAATTTTAATAGTCAGCCTAATGGTCAGCAACAAGATAAACAATTTATGGGCAACTTACTGCAGATGTTCAAAGCAGAAAATGAGGGACAATGCATGTGAATTTAAATAACAATTCAATATTATCATAAAATCGGTTAAGAATCACCAAATTATGGAAAACAATATTTTTCTAAAAAGAAAAAACCACCATTTTTGTTCAAATGCGTAAATATGGTCAGCTTCGAATTGAGATTAGGATTAGGATGCTACGGGAACCTTCTTGAAATTCACATTTTAATTCAACATAAAAATATTTTTAACTAAAGGATGTTTTACCAAGCCTTAATAGCAAATATTGAATCCATCATAAAGTAAAATAAATCAACAAAAATTTGAAGAAACTTCCCGACATTTAGTCGAAGAAACCGACAGAAGTCATGAAATCAGCTATAGATTTTCTAATTAGCCCATAATCTTATCAGATCTTGTTCTCTACTTTGACCCTTTGCAGCAAAGTAAAAAAACAAAAAATCAAGAAACAGAACATTCAACAAATTCCTGAAAAAGTAGATCAAGGCTCAACCAATAACCACAGAATTCTACCAAATTACACAACCAAAAGGAGGAAAATGAACTACTCCCATTATAAACGCAGAAAAAACCCCAAACGTTTGCCCAAATAACAGAAAATCAAGAACAAGAAAGACAAAGATTCAAGAAGAGAGACTCACGGATGTGGATGTAAATGGCATTGGTGGGCAGGCTAAAGATTCCACCTTTCAGCTTCTTCAGACATTGTATTAAAACTCGATACAAAAAGAAGTAATTTTAGAGTGTGAGAGTGAGGGAGAGCACCTGGAGATTGGTTAATTAGCACAAGTGTCTCTCTCTCCCCAAATTAATAGCGCACATTCATTTTTTTCTGACAAATCCAAGGTAAAAGAACCACTGCAGAATGCAAAACAAACTCCTTGAAATCACTAGCAAAAATACCCTTTAATCCTAAACAAATTATAGTACCAGAAGCTAGTTTACTCTAGTACTAAAAGATAAAAGCAGAAAAAAAGTAGAGAGAATTGTATATGAGGAATGCCCCAGTTTTGGAAGTTAAAAGGAGAAACTGACACAACACAAAACCAATTATCTCTCTGCTTTTTATTTAAATTTACTTTTAAAAATTGCTTTTTATTTGTCTTTGACCACAAATAGCTGGAAGAATAAAATTCGAGCCCTCCTTTTTTACCCCCTTTTATAATTTCCTCTCTCTTTGTTTACTGGTCTACTGACAGAAGCAGTGAAACAAGAGAGTAAATGACAAGCCGATGAACGAGAGTCGAGAGAACACAGTGAAAAACAGAGGATAGAGTTCCAGTCTTTTTTAAACCTCTGCAGCATTCTTTGATTTATCTGTTTTTTTGGGCTTCGATCGATCTTCTGCTGAAATATAAATGAAATTTTGTTCAAAATTATAATATTTTTTACTGTGGTGTATTCTAAAGCAACATTCATTTTGTCATTTGCTTCAACCGAACGATGATTGATGACCGAACAATTCTTGAAAGTAATTAATTAAGAATGATAGTCCATTCCAAGCTCTTGCCAATTTGTCATCACCAGAAAATGAACAAGGCATCAGAAATAGTTTACAAATACCAATTAATACTGATACATCAAAATTTACCACAGCCCAAAGGGCCCCAGGTCACATGGTATTTCTCCCCTAGATTTACATGATGAGATTCCCAAGACTCAATATCTACATATTTTAAAATTGGAATTCGCCAAATTCGATAGTACTTAGTTAATATTTTGTAATATTGCGATGTTAAATACAGTGGTCTAATTTACAGTGCCCTTCGTTTGAATTAAAAGTAGAAGTCCAATTTCCTTTTAAGTAATGCATCTAATAAAATTGAACTCTAGCCAAAGTTATGGTGCATTGCATAATACAAGTTTAAGATAAGAAAATGTGTTGACCTTAAAAAAATTGCCAGCTTTGTAATGAATATGTACAGCTACTTGTGGTGTTGTCTTTAAAAGCCTTCATGAAACTCTTGCCTGCGATTAAGGTATAATAATTGCGCCCCATTCTCGAGTTCGTTGAGCAATGTGAGTTTAGGATCGTAAGGTTGTGGTCTCCTTGTCAACATTTTCTCGATCTGAGCTTGTCGCACCGAACTTGCCTAGTGCGATTACCTAATTGACGTGGTTTGCAGGCTACTGCGTCAATCCAAGGATTTACCCAGTGTGAACTCAAATGGTAGCGACTGTCACTCGTCGAACAGTAAAACACAACTAGTAACAAGGTGAGATGTGTTGGGATTGTAGTAACTAATAAATAAATTGATGTAATAATTCATCGTCCAATTGATCTTCACAGTTTGTGTTGATAAAACGATCTAATTAAAATATTTTTTTACCCCTCTTGTTTTAGTAAATAAATTTCAGTCACTTAACAGCCATATTTGTTATTTATTATATGAATATTGTATATTCTTATTATTTTACAAATATATATGCAATTCATATCCGCTTCAGTCATTTGAATTAGAAATGTTTTTAATTATTGCTATCAATCATACAATTATTTTTACATAGAAAGAAAACTGTAAGAACAATGTAATGATTATTTGGTCCCTAATCACAGCACTCTCTGAAAACAAAGCAAAGAGAATTTTCACACTTAATTTTCCAGAATTTAACCAAATATGTGTTTCAATGAATGAATAAAGAAATAATTTATGTTGCCCCATGAAAATGGTATCTTCATCTGCACAGCTTTCTCACTCAGGACTTTTCCATTGATTAGCCTCCACTTCCAGTCAACCATATACTTTTTTCTTTAATTGGTTAAATAGGTGCCAGAGTATTGAAAATGGGCCCATATTAGCCACAACAACATGATCCCAGCCAATGTTCAAATAAGGAAAGACTTTGAAACAAGAGAAGAAAACAAAGAAGAAATATTCCATCGAACCAACCACAATCAAAGGACACCGATCCAAGAAACCAAATCAACAGGAAATGGAAACAACTACCAATCAAGTAATGAAGGAAGTTGCCTTGTCTGTACCATCACACACAAGGGAAATCAACGCCTATCAAGGATTGCACAAAATCAGTAAAGACAAAAATGGGAACCACTGGATACAAAGACTGGAAACTAACGTGCATTATGGTTTATGAATGAGAGAAAGCAGTATGTACTGGAATACTTTGTACGAGAAGATTTGTGTAAAGCTTCATTTCATTACACTACCTTAAATACACTTATTCATGTGTTTAAATATTCAACTTGTATTGCCTTAATGTTTACGTTGAAAATAAAGATTGAATAATACAATTTGAAGGAACATTATCTTGTTCTGTGTTCTTTTTTCTTTATGGTACCAGAGCCGGTGTGAACACTAGGCAAACACTCAAAATCTCACCTCAGCCTGCTCTCTGCCCAACGTCCACCATGACCACCTTATCTTTGAATGTTGGGAACTTTGTCACCCTCAAACTCACACCAAATAACTATCCCATGTAGCGTGAACAAGTCATAGCCCTAGCAGAAAGCCAAGAGTTAGTCGGACATCTCACAAGTGAAGACCCGACTCCAAACAAATTCAAAACAATAAATCAAGACAACAGTGAAGACAGTATCACCCCTCAATTGTCAGATGCCTTCATAACATGGCAAAAAGCATATTGTCTTCTTTGAGGATGGATCATTGGTACACTTTCCGAAGAAGCTCTTGGACTTGTAGTTGGCCTTGACACAGCACATGCTGTCTAGGAAGCACTAAAAAATGCATATGCCCAGGACTCACAAGAACGTGAGTTCACCTTGAAGCAGCAAGCAACGTACCTGCGAAAAGATGATCATATTACAATTACTGAACATATTAAAAAATTCAAAGGGCTCTGTGACAACTTAGCAGCCAATAGGAAAGCCCATTCAAGATCAAGAGAGTTTTTTGTCTCCTCACTAGCCTTGGCCCTCAATACAAAACATTCACAACAACTATGCTAAAACCACCCAGACCAACATATTCTGAATTAGTCTCACGACTCAAGAATTTTGATCAAAGACGCAATTGGTTTACAAATTCCACTGATGTGCCAACATCCACCCTCACCCATCAGATGGCCTTCTATGGACAACACCAAAAATGTCCATAACCACACTCACCCAATTACCGTGGCTCAACACAAAAATTCACATCCAATGGACGTGGTTTCCAAGCACAACAACCAAGGAACTCCAATAACTATAACTATCCAAACTCTTCCACTACTGATTCTCAACGACGTCCCCTTCCACCAGGACAACGCCAATATTAAATTATTGTTATTATAATACTGAGTGCATTTTAGACATTATACTAAACAATAAATTTTATCAATCATCTTATCCTCAAACCAAACACCATATAACTTATCACACATTATTTTTACAATCATTTCATAATTTTTAATCTTTACATTACGTATTTCATCATTCAAACCAAACGGTACCTAAAAAAAATAGAAGAGATGGTTATATCTGGCCCAAAACAAAACTAAAGCCCAACTCGCATAAGTTACTGTTTCTCTAAATTACGGGAAAACAAGACATATATTACTGTACACATCATATCATTATGTTCTTTTATATTGTTCTAAGTTTTAATTCTAATTAGTTATACACAGATATAAATTTCAATGTTATTTAAATCATTTTTTTTTAGTTTTAATTCTTTCATAATATTAAACTTTTTGACAACTAATGCATTGTCAAATCTCAATTGATATTAGTCGAAATTGAGCTCCTCCACCTTGAGCAACATCAAAAGCATTCGAGTATGATCAAGCTAAAAAATCACCACTCAATCATGTTCAAACAGAATTTTTTTATTCGAGATCGGGCAGAGGCTACTCAAGCTTACAGTTACATTATATGTGCTTCAAAACCACAAGCAAACGCGTGCTTGACACATTCATTACAATAACTGAAAACAGAATGAGATGAACTATAATACCTTAACTGAGGTGGGAGCGAAGTGCCAAAAAACTCAGCTTTAGAGACAAGGCTCATGATCCTTAAACTCGGGATAGACCCAATCACACTATCTCGATCAAAACTCCGTGGCGAACCATAACACTTATCACCTCTAAATATATCATCAAAGAAATTATCACTCGGGTATCGGCTTCTACCCTCGTTATCTATTCTAAAGACAGACTTTTCCTTTCGCCCATCCCATGGTGATGAGTTTCCGTCATCTTCAGAAGCCACTATTTCGCCGAAGATGTACCTTACTCTCGCTTCTTGCGTCGAATACCGCCTCGGTGGACCCCCGTACAGTCGCGATTTCTTTCGGGCACACGGCGGCTAGGTTTCTGGGTGTTGCGGCGGCTAGGGTTTCTGGGCAGCGATAGGGCTTTACTGGGTTTCGTGGTTTGAGCTTCTTTCTACGTGCAATCTTGGGTTTCGCGTCGCGATTTTGGGTTCGCACGCTGGGTGTCTTTTTTTTTCGGAGGCGGATTCTTCGTTTTGTAGATTCTGCTCGATTTGGGGGCCTCGGTGACCACATCTATTTGTGTGTGGTGATCAATTTTGCCGCAGAGTTTGCGGCGTCCTTGCACGATTGTTGTGCGGTTTAGCCTTGCACGGTTGTTGTGCGGTTTAGCCTTGCACGGTGGTTGTTCGTTTTAACCTTGCACGGGTGTTGTGCATTTATAATTTTATCGCGGTGCGAGCGTATTTTGCACAAGTATTTGCGACGGATTTGCCCAACTGAGCGTTGATTCTTTTGAGGCAGATTGTTAGAATCGACAAATTGATGTTTTTCGATCGATCAGCATCAATTTGAGTGGTGATGTTAAGGATATTAGATATATATATTAATAATTGATTTGATATGATATTATATGATTTGTAATATACATGTTAATCAGTATATTTGGCAGAATCTTAGGGATTCTTAGGCGCTGATTTTGGATATTCTTATTGTAATATGTTGTTCTATACAATGTAATGAAAACCTATTCAAAGGGATTGAATTTGGTATTGAGCGTGTTCACTCCGCATGAGTTTCTCCATTGTTGTGCTCATGTCTCTGCTCCTGGGATTGAGAGATAAAGCATAATATGATAAGATTTGGTGAGAATGGTTGAGCTTCGATTGATTTCAATAATGGAGATTCTCATAAGCTTATTCATGGAAATTGCATTGGAATTTGAATTCTGCAGTTTGTTAAAGATTGTATCTTTATGCTTCCATTTTCTTCATTTTTCACTCCCAAAAACTAGAAAACAGGAAACAAAGTGGTGGTGGTTAATCTTTTCGTTTTCAATTACATTCTTGCATGAAGGAGCATTCAGAAATTATGGTTACTGAATTTGACGACAAGATAGATTTTTTATACTACCAATCCCTTTCTTTTTCCTTCCAGAAACATCAAAATTACAAACAAATTGATTTTCTCAAATATCAATCTCTCGGATGAATGAAAATTCAGAACGTGGCTTTCAAATTTGGAGAAGAAACTCTGGAAAGAAGACAGATACAGTGGGGTTAAACAGTAGCGAATAAGATTTTAGCGAAAATCTGAAGCCACAAAAGGGTTTGAATCGTTAAATTTTGGATAAGAAAGAAAGCCAACAGACGAAAAATGTAAGTGTGAACTTATTTTTTTCTTAATTTTCTTGCATCTGTTAATTGTGATTTGGTGGTATACAGTAGAATGAGGGCCACTTGGTATAACACGTGAAGGCTATATTATAACATGTGAAAAAAACCAATTAATTTTTTTCTTGTATCATAATTTCTTTTGTAAATTGAATGTCGAACGTTCTGCAGCTCATTGCATGGCACATTTAGTAAATTTGAAACACAAAATTTTTACAAGAAATTATAACTAAAATTTTAACCATCCACCGAAGTTTTTAATCTTTTTCATCCCAAAATAAGATTTGCATGAATTGAAGTCCTACTGTTACTTGCTTCACATATTGATCTACACAACTAACAATACAGCAAGCAGAGCATGCTGGAGAACTAAAATGCAGTCTCTATGAACACACAAATCGAATTTGCATGAACAAATTCTTTAAATCCCATTAACACGCTCATCCAAAATGAAACTCCAAACTCAAAGTCGGATTCTTTTTTCTTGAAATGAAGGTGGAGGTAGAGATGTTGACCGGAGACCTGATCTACGTAGATGTTGAAGAAGAATCCACAGTAGGAGACCTAAAAGAAAAGATAGCAGATCTAGAAAAGCTTCCCATTGATCAACTCATCCTGACGTTCGATGCAGAGCAACGTGATGTCATGGATGCAAACGACATTTCTCTCAAAGAATATGGGATTCAAGATGGATCTCACCTCTATATTTTCTTCGAACCCTTTCCTGATGATGACTCACCTATTTCTTCACCTAGTCAAGATCATTTCCCCGATGAGCCTTTACAATCTAGTGTCACCTCAGACGAATCATCAAGTGACACTGACCCTATACAATCATATTTAAAGGATTCTCCAGCCTCCACGGATTCCCCAAAAGCACCATCTTCACCAATTAACCAATGCTCCACAGGATCAGAATGATGAGCGAACATTAACAGATAGATCTTAGGTGAAAGTGTGTTTTACCCCAAGAACGATGATTAATAGTACTAGGTTTTTAGCAGTTAACAGTTGTTTCCTTGAGCATTCCTAGAGCTCCAAGTTAAGTTCGAATCACGTGAGTTTTTGGCATGGATGTAATTGTTAGTTACACTGGTAAAAAGGTAATATTTTTTAATTTTAATTTATTTAAAAGCAATGTAGTCCTATGTGAACAAAAGAAATTACAAGTAAGATGGATATATTTATCAAAATAAGATTAGTATTAACAGTAAATATACCAATCATATCTTAATACGAAAAAAAAAACTAAAAATAAAACAAATATTAAAATCGAATAAACATATTGCATTTTTAAAATAAACGAAGTGTGGACATAACATGTTTTAAAAACTAAAAATAATAAATGAAGAGTGTTTTTAAGACATTATTTTCGACATATTCTGAGACAACAGATTTTTATCTTCCACCTTTTTGTTTTCCTCTTACATATGTGCAGGTGTATATGTGTGCGTATATACATAAAATATATATGAATAAAATAATGTTAAATAAGATTATCACCCGAGTACAGAACAAAGAACTAAGGAATTTTGTGAAAGACATTAGCAAGTTGAAGAAGAATTATTGTGTAAAATATGAATAAAATAATGTTTTCATTGCAAAGGCACCGAAAGAACGAAACCTTCAAGATATGGCACCCAGCTATGAAATCCATGAGTAAAATCTCATAAAACTCACCATTTTAAGAATATTTCACCACGTATCAATTTTAAAAATCTGGGAGAGTATGCCATCCTCAAAGTAAGTATAAATATATACAAGTGACACGAAGTTTGCATGCACCATAAAAACAAGGTAACCCGGTTCAGAAAAGTGAGCATAAACCTCAGTGTCGTCCTAAAAGATTTGATGAAATTCGACTTGTGGAAGATGATGATAGAATACTCATCGTTTCTCTATTTAGAGCTTTTGGCTGAAAGGCTTCCCTGCATGAGAAAACGCACCAGCATGACAAACTGGTTCAATGGACAATTACTTATGTTTGAATAATTTGAAAATACATCCAACAATGGAATTTAAGATATGTATTTCCCGCAACAATGCAACACAGTATGATGACGTACTGAGATAATCATACTTCCAAGCCAGTCACAATCAACAAGATGTTTCATGTTCAAGTTTTTCACTTTCTCTTTGGTTCAAGGAAGAAGGGGAACACTATAATAGTAGATGATACTGGACTTGAAGATCTGATATCGAGAAAGGAAATTATAAAATGATGCCAATCTATCAGGTAAAGGACAGAAAATCAGCTATTACTTGAATCTGTGCCTAGTGATCTGTGTGCATGTATGGAAGAGAGAAAGGGGGAAGGGAGGCCATACATTGTGGTCGCTGGTGATATAAGAAACAATTACAGTGATGTCATCGAGCTTCCCACCATAATAACGAAATCCAGCGTCTTGGGCAGCTGAAGAGAAAGGAGTCTGCCGATTTTTGTCCTCTGCCCGTTGTCGTGCCAATGCTGCTATTTTCTGTGCAGCCACTTGAGGTCCTAAACCAGCTCTCACAGCATGAACCACAACAGCAGTGATGTCATTGTTGTACAAATTGTCAAAAAGCCCATCAGTCCCAGCAATTATAACGTCTCCTGGAGCAATGGGGACGGTAAATACCTGCATGGCACAGCGCCATTCAATCAATTCAGGGTCAAGTATCCAACAGCAGTGCTCAATATAAGAAAGGTCCATGCAAAATATTTTGCATATTTGTAATCCGGCGTGATCGTACAGTCAATATCCTAGACCATAGTAGCAGATGTACAATGGAAAGCAGAGCCGATCTATGGTGAGAGTTCTAATACTGAAGTTTAAAGCACATAGGAAGACATCATTTACTTGTCCATCATCAACAAAATGCAAATGTGATCAGTACAATATTCTAGCAACAGAACTAAGCGATGTCGGAATTTCAGGAAATTGGAATGCAATCTGAAATGATAGAGACATTAGACAACCTAAAAATCAGAAGTCTAAACAATTTTATTCAACCAATCACTTTGTAGACACTTTCAGTTACGTTCCAGAGCAATTGATGTCACATGGAAAAAAGTTCCCACAAGATAAAATTTAGCAGAAAGAAAGCACAAATAAAGAAGGGGCCTAACCAACCTGTCCAGAACTAGGCAAATCTCCACCATTACCACCCTCCAATTGATAAGTAAAATTGAAATCATGCTGCTGAACAGGAGATTTAAAAACTGTGCATCCATCTCTAACCACCAAAAACCCACTATCCCCTAAATTAATGGCATTGAGACTCTGCAGAAAAATAGAGGATTTGTCAAAATCCATCAAACCATGCATAGTTGCAAACATTAAAACAAAACATTGCACACATGGCAGTGCTGGGACCAATGAGCTGAATTTTTTTGAAAAATAGTCTTCTTTAAGTTGAAAAACTTTAAATATGTAAAGTATGATGATCCACTGTTGTTGCTCATCATGTTTGGGACATAAAATTATATGCTGATTACAAGCTACCTGGTCTGTGAGAGCAATAATACAAGCAGTTGATGAACCTTTAGCTTTTGTGCTAGTGTAGGCTTTCTCAAGGACTCTGGCTGGATCAATGGAACCCTGTGGTTCGTCTTGAATTGCATTAACTGAATTAGACATGAGCTCACGAGCATAATTCCCTGCATTAATACCAAGATCCGCCCATCCACCAACACCATCAGCAACACCAATGGCTTGTTCATCAGTACAAATGAAATGAGCATCCTCTCCACCAGTCTCTTCTTTGTCAGGGTGGGGAAGGTAACATGATGCTGAATTTAGTTTCAGCCTTTTGTCGGTTGGGATGTTCCTGCAACCAACCAAGAAATGTAAATTCAAAAAAAAATTGCAATGATTATAACCATGCAAGACAGCTTCAATGCTGGACTTGCAGATAATGTTTGACAAAGAACATGCAAAATCTTGGATCTTGATGTGAGATTGATGGGGACTGCAAGACTAGTTGATTTATAATAAGCTATAAACAATACCATAAAGTTTTTTTGAGCTTTAAAGGACTTTATAAACAGTTCTTCACAGAGATCGAGGATGAGAAGAGTTATCAACCTTAAATAGTCACAAATTTTTTGGTTGCTTTTAGTTTTAGTTTTGATTTCCCTATTAGATGCTAGCTTTGCTTTAGGTCTGTTGGGTGCATGTATGCTGACAAATACTGATTTGTTTCAGAGGATTGTCACACTTAAAAAGTCTGACAAAATGGAACAAGATTTCAAATGCTGACAAGCCTCTTAAACAAATAAGTATCTGTCAGCATACATGCACCCAAAGACCTAAAGCAGAGCTAGCATCTAATAGGGGAATCCAAACTAAAACTAAAAGCAACCAAAAAGCATATAATATAAAGCAAGAGAATGTTCAATCCCTTTGTTGTTAGAAGTGGGTATAAATTCAACAAACTGAAATGAACATACAGCTCTGATGCAGAACTCAAATGTTGTTCCTCCCTCGTAGAATTATCAAAGGAAACGTCATGAGCAGTCCCAGCCAAGGAACAAGCAGATGATGATATATGGATACCCTCGAATGGCTTGCCACTGCCCTTTCTCTTCGAAACATAGTATATAAAATACCCATTGAGTAAGAAGTTATTTGGCTGTTCTTTATTTCTCAAACTCATGCTAACTTTGCTACAGCTGTGAAAGCTTCTTCTGCTGTAAGAACTGAAAAAATGATATGCTGCCACACCAGGATGAGCAAGCCTAGAAGACAAACTTGAGCAGTCAGTGAGAGAAGATCTATATCCACAAATAGCCATAAGTGCCTTTTGTGAACTTATGCTTATGGCTTGACTAGGATCTGAAAGCAGACTCTCAAAGTGATGCCCACGAATTTGAAATGAAGGACCTGATACAGACGGTATAGGAATTGCACGAGAAAATGCTCCAACAACTGAAAGATTTTTTCTTCCATTGGTAATATGAGAGCAGAAGCAGCAGTGCCAGGACGCACAACTAGCTGTGGGTCAGCGAATTTCCTCGAGGGTACACGATCAAAGAGCCCTGAGTGACCAAAAGCCAACCTCCCTTGGCCGATCAAAGCATTTTCTTGTTCTTGTATTCCCCTCTGTTTCCTGGAGATTGTTCTCCGGACTCTGTACTGGATTGAACCACGAAGGCTTGAGAAATAGTTCGATGGCATTTCCCTGGCTCAACTTAAGTAAATCTAGCACCTTTTTGTTGCAGAACGAGCCACAAGGAACATGAATGAAAGATGATCTTGTTACTATGAGTTCGTCTAGTCCACAGCAGTCAGGAGAAGCACCTTCCTCTCCAATACATGTTATGACAATCAAGATTTCTGACAAATTTAAACACAGAGCATGGATAGCGAGTAAACTGATGATAAAAACACAACATAGAATAGTTCAGTGGATTGTTATTGTAACAAATGCATGTTGTAAATTTAATACAGAGAGATTTCAAAGAGCAACTACTAAGCTTTTACAGAACATATTCAATGAATTATACTTCTAAATTAGCAGAATCTGAGTTTTTGTACCGTGTGAAATTGGTAAAAAAAAAAATTGGCTCATGGAAGAAAATGTGAACCCGATAAGTACTGATCTTTATAATTTTCAATACAATTCCGAATTCCCTAAATTGTGACTCAACAGATTAATGATCTAAATATGAAAACAAATGCTAAAGATTGTACCATAGCCCGAGTAATTAGAATGAATAGGAAAACCAGCAAATCTAACTTTTGACCCGTAAAACTCTAGAGCCATATCACACATGAATAACTCATCGTCCCTGGTAAATTTTCCCGTGTTTCCATCCAAAAAAATCGTAATAAAAATAATAATGTGACTCCAAAAGCACTCTAAAGTCTGCTGTCATAATGAGTATTCCAACTATGAAGGAGGGTGTATATCGCAATCAAACTTCAGGCCCAACTCCACCTAGTTTTAAAGCTTCCGTTTTGCACGTTGAAAAACAATATAACATAAAAATCTGTATCAGTTTATTTTTCGCAGGGTGGCGGATATTGAATCGGCGTGGCCTCGTGGAAAAGAGCAAATACTCGGTGAGATTAACTTCTACCAAGTGCCCATGATAGTCAATCATCAACACCACCATTATCACTCATAAAAAAGTAAAAAATATCGATTTAGACATTAAACAACAGAACATGACAGCATATGCGTCCTTTTGCCCGGTTGCAAACACGCACATACAACACAAAAGGATTAGATGAAACGCCCAAAGGCCGTCAAATCCCAGCCTCACAAATCCACATCGCTCGCTCATCATCATTCACAAATTATAAAAGACATTAAAAAAACTCACCTTTATTATTATTTTTTTAAACTTAAAAAAAACTCACCTTTATTGATATCGAGGAACTGGAACCAATGATATGTCCCAACATAATACTGCAGCATACAACGACTATGAAGAAGCTTCGGGGATTTAAATCGCTTGATTTTTTATTCACAGTTATCTGCAGGGAACTGGTACGTGTAACCACGTGCCAATGCATCCACTGAGGTGGCTCCCGGAAGCTTCTGCAACGAAAATGCCAGGTTTAAGCCAATCACCATAGAGCCTGCAAGTGTATAAATAGTTTAATATAAAATTTAATTTTTATATGGATCAATAATTTTTATGAAAAATACATTTATATAGGGTTTT
Organism: Haberlea rhodopensis; assembly: GCA_907163345.1. NCBI lineage: Eukaryota > Viridiplantae > Streptophyta > Magnoliopsida > Lamiales > Gesneriaceae > Haberlea > Haberlea rhodopensis. The sequence continues at coordinate 13,611 of CAJQUN010001731.1, forward strand.
AAGATAATATTCGATAAAAATTATTAATTTAACAAAATAATTGATATTTTAAAATGTTTTTAAACTAACATATAACGCCACCTGAAATATTATTGAAGGCGCCATCACAGATGGTGCCTTCAATAAAAAATTATTTTTTTTGCTGAAGATGGCGCCTTCTTAAGTATAAAAATTCGGCCGAACCCCTTTATTTTCTACACCGAAATGAAATCACCTGATATTTATAGTTTTTTCCTCTGATTTTATCGTTGAAATTGTCGAATCTCCAATCTTAATTTGCCGCCCTTCAAGTATTTTTCAGGTAAAAATCTTATTATATTATTGATTTTATCATCTTCCAGATTATATAAATTTGTTAAACTAAATTTATTATTTATTTAATTTTTAATTTTTTTTTTCAGAGATGTCGATTCAAATATTATTGTATTGGGGAGGTAATATATTACAAAATTCAGATATCATTAGATATGATCGTGGTCCATTAAGAGGTACCACAATATCTCGCACAATTATTTTTTGCAGTTGTTGAACGAAATATATAATATCGCTGGCATCGACCGCAACCAGTTCATTCTGAAAATATATGCAAGACACATGTTCAGAGATTTTTTCGGGATACGACAGACAATTTTGCCAATAGATAATAATTATAATTTAGCATGGCTGTTGGATTCAGAACAGGGTCATAGTTGCTTGGAAATTTACATCGAAACAGAACCACGAAACTATGATTGTATTCCAGAAAATGTAGATTATTTGTCTGTAGTTGCAGAAGGACTGACTACCTCTCGTGGAGACCCAGATGACGATCACATAGATGCTGATATTGTTGCTCCTGAGCCACTAGCAGACAGTTTTGCTGAATTGAGAAATGATATTCAGTCTGAACCAGAGCATATTCCGTATGAGGATGATGCTGATGACGATGAGGTTGACATTTGTGTCATGTCTGAAACAATTGCAGATCAAGATGAGGAGATACCATCACACAAGAAGTGTCAGTTACTGTACCGGAGACAACCACGACAATTACTCATGTCATTTATCCAACAATTTCATTCTTCTCAATGACACATCCCGAAGTATTTGGAGACTCGGTAGACATTCAACAGGTAGATGGGGGAGTTATTACGACTACGCCAAAGGGGATCTCCATTTGGATATGGTCTTCAAAAATAAAGGGCATTTGCAGGCAGCTGTAAAGGATTACTCTGTACGTGTTACAAAATGGGAGTACCGTGTTGTCAAGAGTACAAAAATATTGTGGAAATTGGTGTGCAAACACAGTACATAAGATATACCTTGTAGATGGTACATGCACGCTTCGTTGAATAAAAAAGTTAGATTATTCAAAATAAACAAGTATGTAGGTTCTCACACTTGCCTTTTGAGTGAACTGTCGATCGATCATGCAAATTTGGACAAAAACATGATTGTTAGCTTGTTAGTGGGAATTGTTCAGCGTGATCCAGCTTACGAAATAAAGTATGTAATTCAAACAGTTAAAGATAAATATGGATTTGAGATCTCCTGTGCAAAAGGATGGTTTAGTTTGCAACGTGTTGTTGAGAATGTGTATGGAACATTGAAGAGCTCCGTGAAGAAATTGCCTTACTATATGGTAGCTTTGCAAAAATGGAATCCCGGCATAGTCGTTGAGTGAGTTCACCTTGACAATGCCAAACCAAGAGAAAAGACTTTGAATTACGTGTTCTGGGCCTTCCATCCATGTGTAGAAGAATTTCAACATTGCCGCCGAGTAATAAGTGTGGATGGAACACATCAGTACACGAAATATCAACATAAGATGTTGATTGTAGTGGCAATGGACGCTAATAATCAAGTCTTACCTTTGGCATTTGCAATTGTTGACGAAGAAAACTTTGTGTCATGGAGATGGTTTTTGGAGATGATTAACAAGCATATTGTGAGAAGATCTGAGGGTGGTGTATGTTTGAAATCTGACCGTCATCAGAGCCTGATTGCAGCAGCCGGTTGTATTCCAGACTTCAAATCACCCCGAGGAGTACATCGATTTTGTTTGAGACATGTTTGTTCAAACTTTAATAGTCGCTTCAAATCCGTTCATTTGAAAGACTTATGTTGGAGAGCGAGATCAAAAATCAACTGAGAAAATTTGATTGCACAATGGAAGAGATAAAACTTATAGAGCCCAGGGCTTTTGATTACTTGAGTCGTATTGATAAGTGTCAATGATCTATTGCTCATGATGGAGGCTGGCGTTGTGGTATCATGACCACAAATATGTCAGAATGCATAAATGGAGTTATGAAATGTGATATTCTATATGACATCATGCTTAATTAACATATGAAAGATGTTTTATTTATGTAGGACATGATATGAATAACAAAATGAATGAAACAAGTAACAAAGTGAACTTGGATAGACTTTAAGGACTTAAATGCAATCAGGACATTGGAAAAGATTAAATTGCAAGTTATGGTGGGGCCAATATGAGAGATGATTAAAAGTAGGGGATTGAGTTGCAAATGGCACAAAAGAAATTCCCAATTCTGAGTTAGAATCAGATAACGATCAAACTCAAAAACCCCATTTCTCTTCTCTTTCATTTATGATTCTGGACCAAATTCATCAAATTTTGTATCAAAGTTCAGGAAAGCTTTGGGTAAGTCATTTTTTACCTTCCACATATGTTTAAGAAGGATCTTATGTTTATATGGTGTAAGTTTGTGGTGTGTTTAGGTTTGATAAATTATGGTAATTTGTTGTTAGAGTTGATGAAATTTTATGTGAAAAGAAGGATGGAAGTAAATTCTGTTGTGGTGATGTTGTATGTATGGGTTAATACATATGTGATGAGTTGCTTATGAGTAAAGATGGAAGAGTGGGCAAAAATGGTGAAAAGGGGACGAATTTACGGGCTACAGGGCTCACCGATCGATCGGTACATTGCGCCGATCGATCGGTCGCTGCTGATAAAAATTTCTGTCTTGGGCGATCGATCGAGCGAGACGGGCTATCGATCGAGGAAGGTTGGGAGATCGATCGGCCATGATCACCGATCGATCGGGGGTAGTGTAAAATATGGGATTTTGATACATTTTGCTAATTTCGATTTATGACATGCCTAAATGGATTATATGATACATTTTCATAAGAAATGTGATTAGAATTGCTGATGATAAGATATTGAGATATCATGACACTAATATCTTATATGTGTGTAGAGCCGTCACATACTACAGGACATCGAGCAGGGTGAAGGTTTATAGCTGGTGATATTATCAGGTACGTGGGACGTACGAACACTTTTATTTTGCATTCATACATATTTGTGTTTATGTATGAAGTGGATTTGGTGAATACCAACGCATTGAGGCGTGATTACGTATTGATAAGATGCGTGCAGTAATATAATATCGGAGACTCGTATATGGAGTCGAAATGCAATATACATTGGCTACTCATATGATGGGATCATATGGAGCGTAATAGCAATGGTATATATATATATATATATATATATATATATATATATATATATATATATATATATATGCTACTCATATACGGAGTGATGATATTATACGCAGCCAAGGAAAATAAATGAAGAAATGGTATTCACTGGATTGAGATTGGAATATGATTGAGATAATGATCAGGATATTATCAAAATGAGATTGTGACATGTCATAACATATGCATTAATATAATTGACAAAATTATATTATGATTTTGAGTATTGTACACGACCAACCCAAAGAACACGAGATATGACTGAAAGCCCGGGAGTATTTATACCAACTATGATTATAGATATTTGTTTAGTATATTTTGTTGATATATGTTATATCTATCGGATGTGTTTATGGTTTTGTGGTTGTTTTTGTAGGGATTTGTTTTGGGCGAGGGAAGCCAGGATTGTGGGTCCATTTTGCTGCACTGACGATGCTAGAGTAGGCGATTAGAGAATGAAGAAGACATGTCTATTTTGTATTGTGTATACAATGAAGGCATGTAATGTATGATTACAACTAGTTGTGGAAAATGAATCGACATAACTCTAGAATACACATGATATATGTGTTTATATTATCACGATAATGCTTTTATATTATCTGGGAAATGGTTTAAGACAGTGAGGGTCTTACATGAAAAGTGCTCGTCGGCTCCAATCACCGCCATTGTGCAATTAACTTTTGATCGTTGTGTGCTATATTTTTTCGAACGGCTTAAGAAGACGGAGCGAATGATTCAAAATAATCAAGAATTGCCATGTTATGTGTTCGAAAGATATGGTCGTGTTGACTATCACTCAATCCATCATGGTGTTCAGATGTTCGATCGTAGCATCCAACAGCTTCTGTTATCACAAGAGTACAATCAGGACGTGTGGGTAATAAGCATGTTGTGCATCTAAAATCAGGGGAATGCTCTTGTGGAAAATGGAAAGAGTTAGGAATACCTTACTCACATGTGATCCAAGTGTGTTGAAAGTATAGCTTAAACACTAAAACATTTGTCAAACCATATTACAATATCAATGAATATTAGAGCACATATCAAGGACGATTCGAACCAATGTGGGGGGGAGGAGGAGTATTGGGGCACCCCATGTTTTGAGTTGTACCACAACTCCACACTGCGAAAAACCAGAAGAGTAGGTCGAGATTGAACAACGCGCATTCAAAATGAGATGGACTGGCCAGAAGCCCATGCAAGACGACAAATGGCTTCAACTTCTCGAAATCAATAAAAAAATTTATGTGTAATTGATTGTATGTTTATTGTGTAAATGATTGTACGTTATTGTGAAAATTATTGTACGTTTAATTACAAAATTATTGTGTGCTGATTGTTTGTTTATAACACGAGTTTTGTATATATTGAATTGCGCACAAAACAAACATTTTTCAAACTTTTGTATAACTATCAAAATAATTACAAGAGGAATGCAACAAATGTTATCAACGACCACGATGCATCATCTGTAAATGTCCTCCGGTACCACAACGAGGAGGAACAATCTCTCTTCGAACTCTTTCTCTCCTATCCACTTGCTCATTCATCTGTTGTACAACAGGTGCATCATTAGGTGGATGATATGGTGTGAACTGGGGGAATACAACAAGTGATACGTCAGAATTGAGACCCGTAGATTTCGTATATGATTGTATAAATTCAATCCCGACATCTGTATCCTGTTGTGTGTAGATCGAAGCATATGGAGTGAATAGTGAATGATCATACGTCGGTGGCTCGGGGACATAAGAACCAGTATATACGTCGATGCCAAAAGATGTAGATTGACCTGCCCCATATGTCGGTATAGGTGTATACATAGATGGACCTGCCACATCTGTCGAGATAGGTGTATACATAGATGGACCTGCAATATCACTCTCGCTGCGTGCATGGACCGGTTGTACTGGTTCTTCATCATGCCCATGAACTTCTTCGTATGGTGGGAAGTTCATGTCTCGTCGTTCACGAGCCATTTGCATCACATTTTGTGCTATTGCCCTATGATGCTCTCTCATCGACTCCATAAACGTTATAATAGATTCTCCATCAGCAGGATAGCGATCCCAACTAACACTTAACTGCTGCATCTGATCAATCTGAAAAGTAAATAACAGTAATTAAATTTTTAATTTATAAATCCATACGACAGATTCTAAAAGCAATGTTTAAATCTATTAACTTACCACATGATGCCACGCTGGGCCGTCACCATGTTGGTATCGAGTATCTACAAATTGTCTTTGATGGCCAATTTATCTATGGGTGACTTCATACCACTCAATATATCCAAGCACTACAACACAATATCGTGGTCTGTCCACACATAGATCACGTGACATCTCCTATTTCTGTATATACGCAACATGGTGTGCACTCCAATCCTTATTGATACTACAACTTCGGTCAACTGAATGTAATTTATCATCCCGTAATTGTGGATCTGTGGAGATGTCTTGTAACATTCTAAATTGACGAAGAACCCTATCAGGACGGTGCCTTTCAATAATATCATAACAAATTAATGGGCCGTCATATGTCCATAATCGGTGGCTCAGATGTTCAGTGCACTCATCAGGGTATGACCACCAATTAAACTACAAGTACAAAATTGCATTAAAATAATATAAACAACATTATTTATTTTTCATAACAAACACAACTAATATATTGCTTACTTGAGTTGATGGCTACTCATCAAGAATGTCCCTAATGATGCGTACAAAATGCCTCCTTGTTTTTGTAAACCTTAAATGACATGCTCATCTGTAGAATCACAATTATAAAATCTATAAATATTTTAAAAATATAAAATAACACAAAACATAATTACATTATTACCTTGCACCATATGAAGCAGCAGGTAACATATTCTCCTCATCGATAATGATTGGGCCAACGTCGAATCTAGGCTTACCCATTTGAGGAGTTAAACCTGGTATTCTTGATCATGCCCAAATCTAAAATATTGTCATGAATAATATTAGGTAAGTATGACGAGAAAAATATTTCAAACATTTGAAAAGCGCAAACGTAAAGTTTACCTGTACAACTTATAATGCACCACCTATCATTTTTTTTTCCTCTCATTGAGGAAGTGCATAACTCTAGTTACAAATATGTCAACAAGGCACTAACCCAACTATAATTGGCAACATAATCAATATCCTCTAACTTCTGTAAAAAAAATAATAATAAATAATAAAGTTTAACAAACTCGTCCAAATAAAATATACCACCAAAAATATTCCTACCAAATTCAAAGCGCATATAAATAAATATATGTAATTGTAATCATTATAGCATAACTCATACTAACATCAATTGCATATTATTTCAATTAACATAAAGTTTAACTAATACGTCCATATTTCAGTTTAACCAAAAACTTTTAAAATTGTACAATTAATACCAAAAAGTGTCCTTTCTGTTTCGGACACGGCCATTGATCGTGTCCGACACGGGTGTCCGATTTTATTTTTTTAAAAAAAATTCGGACACGCCAAGTGGGGTGTCCGACACGTGTCCGAGGAGTATCCGAGAAGTGTCGGTGTCCGGGAAGTGTCCGACACTGCACCGAGTGATTTCTAGGAGTATCCGTGCATCATAGCTTACACTCACCGTACAAATCCAATATTGAAGCATTTGTTTTTAGGAATTTTTCAATTTTCTTTTTAATGGGGGAGGGAATTTCTTTTATGCCAAGCGGAAATCGAGTCTGCACAAAGTGGACATAACTCTCATCCATCCCAACTAGGGGTGGGTATTCAGATACCCAAACTGACCCCAATCGGAACAAGCAAATTGCGATATATCGGGTATCGGGTGAATACTCGATTCCCGAACCAAGTATTTCCCGTCAAGATTTGCGTATTGTCTTGGGCTCCGATCGGGAATCGGGTACCCGATCAAGTTTTCGAAAAAAATGGAAAATTGTCTGTTTGTGGTTCATCCTTCAGAACCCTACGTCTCCGAGCTATATATCCGCATTTAATTTTGGTCATTTAATAAATAAGACTTTGATGAAGTTTCTTCATGTGATATGGTTACTACCCCTTGATTAGTGATCCGAATGTGCCGAGTGGAAGGATTCAAATTCCTTTTCTATAAAGAAATATCCTATTGGATATTTCCAAATGTGAATTAAGTCTCCTTATTTTAGCACCCATTGTGTACAAAATAAATTTTGTAGCTGAATATAGACAGTTTTTTCCTCCCCGCATGGATACAAGTAGATAAACAAGAACTAACGATTTTCCACAAAGTGGTGACGAAACGTATTCAAATTTGATAAAAATAAAAAGATCCAGTACTCGGGTCGGGAGTCGGGTATTGTCCTTGGCCTCGATCGGGAATCCGATACCCGATCGAGTTTTCGAAAAAAATGGAAAACTTGTTTTGTGAGATCCTCGGACTTCTGTTTCTATACTTGTTTTTCTGAAGGTTGATTGATATGCTCTTCAAATTGCCTGTACATCAGAAAGCCCCTCGCTTAAAATGGAGAATCAAGAAGAAACAAAACGTGATGCATATATGAAGGTAAATTGTTCCGGAATCAAAATCTATTTCTGTGAAGTTATGTAGTACAAAATTTATGGGTGTGCATCTTAGGAAAGTAGCAAGCAAAAAACAACAAATGGCTTTATAGTAGAAATGTCGAGGCGAGATTTGGAATCTCCGTCCTTAAAACAATATTGCCCCGCTAGGATGCTAACGGTTCAATTGGCAATCTGCCTCCCAAGATACAACGATTATGATTTGTCATAGGAGCACTCCAAATCACAAATTCTTTAAACTACAAATGTGTAAAACGCTCAATAATAACAAGGATGGAAACCCACAAAATTACTCAAATTTTGATCTTCAATATGATGTGAATTTCGAAAATTTCATATTCAACAAGTGAGTGAATTATTATATTTATAGTAAACCAAAAGATATGTTCAAATAGACACCATTTGAATGCACCACATCGCGAAAAATCGCACCCGAACATGAATGGACACACTATTCCTAGCAACAGACACAGGGCTCGATCGATCGAGCCCCTTATTCCAACAAATGGAATTTTATAGCCGTGCTCGATCGATCGATGCTATTTTTTTTCTTCTTTTAATTCAATTCAAATTTCCAATGATGGGACATGCAGATATATGTGTATCCCACAATCCCTTTTCACAACTGTTCTGACCACTGAAGAGAGAATTTTTATAAATCAAGAAACAACAAGATTCAAATGCAAGTTCGAGGGGAGTTCAAATGATATGGAGAATATACACACACATTTACTTTCCATAATCTAATGGCAACATACAAGCGGTCGTCTTTATCAAATAAAAATTAGACTAAATTCATGTGTTAAATCCGGCTAAAAATGACTTGTACACCATACTGGGGCTGCAAGGTCATGGACTGCATTGGAGCATGTCTATACGAGGAAGAAACCTCGAAAGAATACTGTCTGATGATCATGGCTAACACGATTTTGGACTCAACAACAGCAAGATTCTGACCAACACAGATTCTTGGACCCAAGCCAAACGGGAAAAACGAAGCTAGGTGCTTTCGAGGCTCGGAAAATCTCAGAGGATTGAATTCATTTGCATCGTCTCCCCATAGATCAGTGTCGTGATGGACAGCAGTCATGGCTAGGTAGAACTGTGTATTGGCTGGGATGTTCAGGCGTCCCAATTTTACATTCTCTGATGTTCTTCTCATCATTGCCACTGCTGGAGGGTAGAGGCGGAGAGTCTCATTCATTATCATGGTTATCTGTCATTTTGACATCCAAAAAAAATCATCCTTTCCAATAATGGATCAATGACAGAACCAGAAAAATGAATTAGAACAAAAGATTCAGAAAAAGAACCATCAAAACAGAAGTTTGAGTGAAGGGAGAAAAAACTCGTAAATTCAAGAAAGATTCACGATAAATATGCACAAATCTGTAGACTCGTCCATCCTTCTAATATATATGAGTTTGTTCTTGCAACAACAACAGCAGTCTAGATTATTAAGACAAAAATAGTAAATGATTTCTTCAAGAAAATTAAAGAAATGTTGAATTTGACTTATAGTTGAACTTACAAGTTTAAAGTTGGCTAAATTTTCTGCATTTGGCAGTGCCTTGTCATTGCAGATGCTAAGGATTTCGTCCCGTGCCCGGGTCTGCCACTCTTGATGAGAAGCTAAAAGGAGAAGTGCCCACGTCAAAAGATTGGCAGTCGTTTCCTTTCCTGCAAAGTAGAATGTCTTGCATTCATCTATGATTTCCTCAGCATCAAGTTTCTCTTCTTTACCGTCCTCATTCTTGTATGGAGACATTAACAATGTGAGCAGAGACTTCGGATTTTCTCTACTTTTACCGTTTTTCTCTATCAATGCCTGTATTGAGTGTCGAGTTTCTTGATCTAGTTTATGCCTCAGTTTGTTTTTCTTTGTTGGTAAAAACCTGAATCAATTTTCACACTCAGAATCACCGTCGAAAATTTCCACTCCTCCAAATCAAAATACCAGGTCCATATGACTTATGAGTCCCACAAGGACAAAAATCAAGTTCTCTTTTTTTTTTCCTGGATTTTGAGAAGCACATAAAACCTTTTGTTCTACAAAAAAAGTTACACGACAAATAATCATGACTTCTTCAGTGCGGGTTAGAGAATTCAGTTAATGGTTTATGTATAATTAAAAAAAAAAGCGTGTTAGTTTTAAATGATGATCAAACTTACACAAGTTGGGAACACATAACGCAACAAGACTTTAAAACATACATAATTTGAGTTTTTGTTTTTGAAGTGAGACTGCCACGCTGGCCTGCTAATCGAGGCCCTCAATAAAATGATCCAAGATTGTAACACGTTAGCTCAGAGACGGGCCTAAGAACCTTCAACGGAGCAATTTACCAAAAATATTATAAGTGAAATTTGATATCTTTATCACTTTGCTGACTCTAAATTGCCATTGATAATGAAAACCAAGCGAGCATGCAAGTTACCTGAATCCAGGGATATAAACACTTCGCAAAGCCTCCAAAACAAGGCTGATTTGTTGTTCTTGGAGTTCAAAAATTCGTTTCCCTTCCTCAAAACTGCTACCGAAAGCTGTCCGAGATATGATATCTGCTGAGAGTTCATGCAGTTCTTTATGCACGTCCATCTCAATTTCATTTTTCTCTGCTCTTTTTCCCTCCCATTTGTTGAGCATATTTTGAGTGCTAGCTATTATTTCAGGAATCCAACCCTGTTAAATAATACCACAATATTCAACCTCCTACACCAAACACACATTTACTAATTCCCTGATATCTACACGGTGATGGTCAAAAAGTGGTATAGACGCCAAACTCTAAGGGTGTACTTAGATTGATGGATTTGGAACTAACGATTTCAAATTTATATTAATAAATCAATCCCATCTTTTGGGTACTCTTCAAATCTCTTCATTTACATTTTTAACTTGTTTATTTACTAATGTGATGGATTTCAAATTCCCACAATAAAGAGTCAATTGAAAACATTTCCCCCAAAATCTTATTCTCAAACCTAAACAAATCTTTCGATCCAAGTGCAACCTAAGACTCCATTTGGATTGATGGATTTGGAGCTAGATACAAAATAATAAACTTATTGAGTTTGGTTCCATTTGGATCGAGGATTTATTTCAGATCCATAATAATAAACCCCCTGCATCGGTTTGGATGAATTCATTCTGTGAGGGATTTCAAATCTTGGACTTGATTTAAGCTATTTTTTGAATGGTTGTAGTTATTTCAAATCCACGTCATATCGAGTAATTTCAAATCATTCTTCCAAATCTTTTTCTCAAATCCAACTTCTTCCATCCAAATGCAACATAAATGACTCCGTGTGAGAATGATTTGAAATCCACTAATAACTTAAAATAATTTCAAATCCTTTATAGAATAGATTCATCCAAACAAACTCAATGAATTTTTATTATAGATTTGAAATCCTTAGCCTCAAATCTATCATTCCAAATGAAGCCTAATGTATCTTGTTTATATAAAAGCTGCTGCCTGAATCATAAGTATCTAAGCTTGATCGCGATAAATTCTTCTCGAACTCCTACTTTAAGCAGAGCTAAGCTAAAGTCAATTAAAACTATTTGCTTGTATTTGGATTTGGATAAAAAATAGCTGGATTTAAAATCCATGGATTTCATAAATAGCCAATAAATTTGAATGGATTTGTATTAAATATTTGGAATCCAAATTCATCCAATCATTCCATCCAAATGGAACGTTTCGATTTTTAATCTTCATTTGAGCTCCACTGATAAATTCAATTCTTTCTCTAGTAAAATAGTTTTTTTGATTTTGTAGAACGAGAAATATATACAAATACAATCCATATTTTATAATTAATCCTTACTCGTCCAAATTTTCAAGCTTAGACAATTTAATGAAATAAATTAAAATAACTTGATAATGTGATCTCTTAGCTTTGGTATAGGTGACCAAAATAATAGTAGTATTTTTGGGTTTATTTAATTAGATATATTTAAACTTTTAAATAAAAAAAAAGTGGAGGTAACAAAGAAATTCACCTTAACTCTTTCCATGTTAAAGGCCTGGCTCGTAATCCGCCTGTGAACGACCCATTTATCACCTTCAAGCCCAACAAGCCCTTCACCAAACAAAACCTTAGAATTAGGATTAAACTCAATCTTCCGGAACGGCCCATTCACATTCATCAAAACCTCCTTAATAATATCCGGATCTGCCACAGCCAATCTGGGCCTGGGCCCAAACCAATAAAGAAAAGTTTTCCCATACAGCGTTGACCATTTGTAGTAATGTGGCATCACTCGATGAGCTATGTCGTGCGTGATACCAGAGATTGTTCTCGACTCCGCTTCGGCTATCATCTGCCGTCGGATTTCAGCAGAGTTCCCGAAGATGGGACTGTAGGATGGTCCCTCCACCCCTTGATTTTTGAAGTGTTTTCGGAATTTCAGAGGTACGATTATGAGATTTCGGATGAAATATGCGAGGAATATTAAGGGTGAGACATAGAAGAAGAGAACTGCGATAGGATTCATCGAATTACTCTGCGATTTGTGGAGAGGTGGAGGAAGAGACTGCGTAAATATGCAGGATCCGGGGATGAGTGGGAGTAGGTGGGGACAGTTGGTGGAAATACAAATTTAAAGGTGTTGAAAGTTGGGAAGACAGCTCAAAAAAAAAAAAAAATTTAGGAGAGACCTCATGGAGTTGAATTAAATGTAAGTTTTTTATTCGGGTAAGTGACAATTTACCTGGCATCATTAATAGTAATTTTAACCTCCATTGTTTGTAAACAAGCAGTTTAGATCCATGTGGTTTGAAAATAAGATCTATGATTTTTAAAATAGGCATTTTATCCAATATGATGTGCAAAATATAGAACACTGAAGAAAAATACAGAGAGTTAACTGCATATTTTTACAACATATGGGGCAAATTGGTTATTTAAAAACTATGAAAAGATAAACTGTCTATTTTCAAATCAAAATAGCGTAAAATGTATATTTAGAAAACATGTGATATTTAGTTGCCAAAACCCCATTTTTAATTCTCGCTCTTTGTTTTTGTTAACCCATGTGCCAGCACTCTAACTAATCTTGATAAAGAACATTCTTGGTTCCTCTTTATAGATCTGGATATGAGCACAGTTTATATATGTTTATAGCTGCTTCTCATTTAGTTTTCATCACATCAATCCTCGAAGTCGCCACTTGTCGACTTCACAATATCCTCCAAAATGTCTTTCTATAATCGGACGTCACTAAACGTAAAATTTAATTGTTACCGGTCGAGCTATAATGGCGGTCGATGTAATATCCAGAAAAGGGAGCAGATCTATTAATTTTGGGTTCTAACTCCATCGTATAAACCGGGGCGGAGCCATGGGGTGCGGAGGGGGCAACCGCACCCCCTAGCTAAGGTGTTTTTAATTGATATGGTATGCAATCAAACACATAAAATTGTTGTGGAATATTGGTCGGTTTGAAACTCAGTCATCGTATTCTTTTTTTTTTTGCTGGGTAAACAATCCAAAAGATTAAAATATAACTGAGAGAAACAAACAAACACGAAAAACAAAAAAGGCAAGAGACCAAGAGACGAGAATAGAAAGAAACCCAAAAAACAACAGAACAGCCTCAAAAAGAATTTGAGGAATAAATTCCAAAGATGTGTTGGCTAATTTTATAAAATAATACACATTTGAGATATGTTATTGACAATTCAGAAAATAGAGCCCAAATAAATTGGAATATAAAAAAATATTTAAATGAGTTAAAACATTAACATAGATACATAATTATTACAAGTACATAATTAAATAATTAAAAATATAAATTATATAATGTGTGATTTATGTAGTCTCACCATTTCTAATTTCATGTAGTCTCATCATTTCTAATTCAATGTAGTTCATTCACATTAATTTGATTTTATATTCATTTTAGTGATTAAATATGATATATTTATAGAACATTGTGAATAAATATCAAGTAGAACTTAAAACTATTAAACATGTTAAATAAGCTAATGAATAATGATTTTATATTTATCTTTATTTACTCAAATTTAATTATCAATAATTGGATTACCATGGTTAAAATATTAATTTTTTTATCCTTTTATAAAAATTTGATTGCTAGAAAATATATGAGGGATAAAATATCAAATACTTTGTGCTCTTATTTTTAGATAATTTATTTTATATTATATTTTTTATTCTACTAAATTAATATTATTTTTATAATCAATTTTTTTATTAAAATATATGTACAAATATAATATTGGTTATTATTTTTTGCATCTATATCAATTAAATATTTATATATTCTTTGATAATTAAGTTTTTGAAAATGTTATTTTCGTCACTCTAATTTATTTTCCTAGCTCCGTCCCTGCGTATAAGGTTTAAATAATTTTGGACGAACCATTTTATTTTATTAATTTCTAGTCGGAGATGCCGAAAATTTTTCAATACTAATTTTAATAATGATTGGGAAAAATGAAATGAAAACTGTGGGGTTTGCATATTTATATGTTACATCATGACAATTAATTGTTACTGCAGTAATGGTTAATAATGGTAATTTAATACATTAGCTGCGATAAGTGAGTTATCTATGGCAGAGGTCGCAGAACTTTTTTTTTAGTCTATTTAAATTTTTAATATGGCTTTTGCAGTTCTATATTTAGGAACTGAAATTGCACCGTTCAGTAGTCAGTTGACTCAACTGCCTCTGTTGAGTTTACAATATAAGTAATGAAAATTGGCTTACTTCTTGGCTATATTAAGGAACATTATCATATACATTTTGACATCTCCTCATTTTTGTTAGAAACCCCTGCCCCTAGTCAACTTTGACCACTATTTTGACCTAAATTTTTAGAGAGGGTGTCTTTATAATTATAATATTTTATATGGATGTGATTGTAATAAACTAATATTTTATTTTTCGAATTGTTTATTTCAAATATAATATATATATATATATATCATTTAAATTTTTTTGTTAAAAATAACGACATTGTGTACTATTTTGAATTAAATTGAATTGAAAGTCAAATTAAAAAATAATATGTTAGATTGCCATTTTCGAAATTGAAGTCAATAAATATTGGTCAGCTAAATACCGAACTTGATAATATATAATCCTCGTACTTTTCAATAAATGATTTAAAATATAAATAATATATGATTAATAATTTGAGGAAGGGGATAAAAATCTAAATTTTGTAAACAAACTACCCATATACTAGTTCAACTAGGGGTGAAATTCAGAACCGAGTTTTAAATTGAACCGACCAAGTTTGTTTTTCGGCCAACCGAAGTGGCTGATTTTTATAATAAATCGAATAAACATATTCGATAAAAACATCGAGTGTCATTAAAGATCATGGCATAAGACATATCATTTAAAGTCAACGTCTAAACATATAATTGTCATTAAAGATCATAGTCTAAAACAAGATCATTTTATCATTATAATTACAAAAAAAAATGAAATACCATTATAATTAGCTAATATTGAATGTATAAGTAGTTTTAAAATATTATTATTAATATAAAAGCTAGTTTATAGTTTAAAAATATTTAATAAATATATCTTTTGAAATAAATAAAAAAGAAACAAAAAAGAAATTTAAAAAAAAACAAAAGAAATAACTAAATTAATATGACACCATAGGGGTGTAACTATAATATATAGTATATGAGGCGTATATGTAATGTTTTGATAATTTTATATTATATATAGTATAAGATGTGTATCTGTAATGTTTTGATAATTTTATATTAAATATACAAGAGGGCAAAAATATCATTTTGCACATTCTGTTAACTGTTTTTGACGGTGTTATGTCTGGAGGGAATATCTCTGTAATTTTCCAAAGTTGAGATGGAGCTTTCTATAAATAGGCCAAAGTCAAGGGGGTGTAGATGTAATTTTCCCTTAAATTATTGTCATATTATAGCAGTTTTTAGTAGCATATTTATATGTCAAATCTTGGAAAATTCTGATCTCACTTATACACTAACACAATAATAAAAAATAAAATAATAAAAAATTATATATTAATTATTTTAAATCAATAATATTAAATTAGTTAATATCTGGAACATTTTCCAAAATCAAGCCCGGACCAAGATCTGGAGTCCGAAAAAACGGTGCATGCATTAAATATGGTGGGGGAGGGGCTGAGCCTGAGATCGACCCAACAGTAAGGTTACGTGGCTTTAATTAAGTGCAGATTTGACTACTTCTTCCCTTTCTTGTTTTTTTTTTCCGCCATCTAATCTAAATACTTCCACCCATTTTATTTAATAAATAAATAAATATAATAATAATATATATTATCCTTACACATATATGTCCCCACTCTTTAGCTGTCTGTGTAACCTCTTTCCTATTCAATATTCTAATTTCAACCCAACTCTTTTTTTATTTTTTAAGTTATTATTATTATTACTGTATAATTGCAATCTTGCGATGATTTTGAAATGAAATTGTAATAATCATTGCTAATCATGATTAATTGTTACGATCGATGGAATTGTAATAACCTCAGTTGTTACGTTGATGGAACATTTGAATCAATAACCTGATAGGTGGGTTTAAGTTGGAATTATCTCAACCAATGGGGCCTTACAAAGGACATGTGGCCGTTATCACACATTACAACTCATTGGCGCATCCTATTTTTGGCCATCTTTGCGTAATGACGTCGGGAAATTTGTGGAGCGTTGCCGGACTTCTCAACTCACTAAAGGGGAGGCTACAAATTCTGGTCTGTACATGCCCTTCCCTATTCCGACCCAACCTTGGACAAACATCAGCATGGGTTTTGCCTTGGGCCTTGCTCGGACTTAGTGAGGCTTTGATTCTGTTTTGTGGTGGTTGATCGTTTCTCCAAGATGGCCCATTTCATTCCCTGTAAGAAGACTACAGATGCAGTGAATGTTGCTTTATATATTTCCGTGAGGTTTATCGTCTCCGTGGGCTGCCTGTTTCTATTGTTTCTGATCGGGACACTCGTTTCCTTAGTCACTTTTGGCGCAGCTTATGGCATTTGGTCAATACTCAGTTGGATTTTAGCAGCGCCTATTATCCACAAACAGAAGGTCAAACTGAGGTTGTCAGTCGTACTTTAGGTGACTTACTTTTGTTGTCTAGTGGGTGAGTCCATCAAGTCATGGGGTCAAAAATTATGGCAAGCTGAATTTCCTCACAACAGTGCAGTCAATCGGAGTACCGGATTTAGCCCTTTTCAAGTGGTATATGGTCTTGTTCATCATGGTCCCTTAGATTTGGCTCCAATTTCTGATGCTAGCAAGGTGCATGGTAAAGTAGACAACTTTGTTCAACAACTGCAGTAGATTCTTTCCAAGACCTATGATCATTTGTAGGATGCCCTTACTAAGTTCAAACACGATGCGGATATTAAACGTCGCCATGTAGTGTTTAATGTGAGAGATTTGTTTGGGTTGTGTTCACAAAGGAGCGTCTTCCTGCTTTTGATTACAATAAACTTACAGCAAGAAAGAAGGGTCCTTATGGGATCCTTGAAAAGATTAATCAATTGCATATCGTTTGAAATTGCTTAATCACATTCGTACATCCAATGTTTTAAATGTTAAGCACCTTGTGCCTTTCCATGGTGGGGTGAATTTTTCTCGTCTGGGGGAATGACGCGATGCAAAAGTAATTGCAAAAGGGATGCTTTCATGGCAAAGGGGGATCGGTGCAATGACGCGATGCAAAAGGAATTGCAAAAGGGATGCTTTCATGGCAAAGGGGGATCGGTGCAAGGATCATTATAATGGCAAAGTGAGACCCCACCACATTTGATAAAGGAGTTTTTTATGAATATTATCTTTTGAATTTTGATTCAAATGGCATTCATAAGTGAATCAACAATTTTGAGTTTTTTTTCTTGCGAGTTTTGTCTTCTCTATAAACTTTTGCTACATCATAAATGTTACAGAAAACAAATGGGGTACATTGCCAACACAATTAAATTTAATAAAGATACATTTAATGTAAAAACCATGCAAGAAAATCACAAGAGATGCTATACCTCAAACCCTACTCAAATTCTGTAGAGAAGAAAATATATATTTCCTTCATTACTAGAAAGGAGAATATGTAATTCATCATATATATAGAAGCACTTTTAGTATAGCTCAGAGCTCAAGAAACACTCTCCATCAATAAATGAACAGGGAAATACATTGAGCTTTTAAATCTAGAATCTTAACATGCCTTTAAAGCATCGAAGGCTTTCTATCAGACACATAATCCCATGTCTCCACCGTCGAACCTACTCCACCAAACGTATTACTAGTTGTCATATCGAGTCCATCCGTAATCGAGCTCAAAAAGGCCGAGAAACCGCTGGTGGAGGCTTCACCAACGCCCATTCCCAGACCAAGAAAATCCAGAGTCTCGGGCTTATTCCCAAACAGTGACGAAGAGTTCATCATCAATTCGTCGAAGCTCCCAGACGAGCTACTTGAGGGAAGCCCGAGTCCAAGCCCGGATGCCACTGAGTTGTTTTCAAGCTTCACATGAGTAGTGCTGTTCCAATGTGATGGGGATATAATGGAGTTTGTCGAATCTTGTGGGTTAGAAGGAGGTGTCATGGCTAATCCAAGGCCACGGAGAAACGAGGGGTTGGATGAAGTGGCGCCCATTTGAGACGCTTTCTGAAGCAATGCAGTTGCGGATAAAGCTGGCTGTGGAGCTGGTGTGTAGTGCCGATGAGTGTGATCCAATGCCGCAGGGTATAGAGATGAGGATCCATTCGACAGATATAAAGATGAGGATAACGAAAGTGACATAGGATCGACAACGGGTTGATTGGGTCCAGCCATTGTGCAAAGCATGGTGGAGTAATATGCCACAGGTGGCTGTGCCGATCGGGAGAGTTCGGTAGAGGTCGATACATTGAAAATACTAGGGAAAACGCCACCCCCTTTACCCGGAACGTTGACGCTAGACGTGAAGGAATTATTGGTGGTGACGGTGGGTGCCCCATGGAATGGTGCTACTGCTTCTGCTTCTGCTTCTGCTTCTGCTTCTGCTGGTGACTGCAATTGGACGGTCTGATTTTCAGGTAACTCTGCGGCAACAGGAAAAAGAACACAAAATGAACAAGAAAAGATGACAAAATCAAGAGAAAGGGAAATGAAATGAAGTAACACTCTTACAAAAGTCAATACCTTTGCAGGGTACTGATCGTTCTCGATCACATGCATAATTTGATATTAAAAAAAAAACTTTCCAGAAAAAAAAAAAAGCAAATGTAATCATACACTTCGTTCCTTAGCAAAAATTACATTTCAGTTCGATTTAATCTAACAGGAATCATACCAATTATCATGCACATAATTTATATTAAGAAGACATGAGGTGAATAGAAAATCATAAGAAAAATAATTAGACACAAAACAAAGACACGACAGGACAAAGTGAAGCTCCAAGAACAAACAAACCCATTTTCCGAAGGAAGATAGAAAAAGCAACAAAAGCAAGAAATTGACTCGAAATCCTCGTTTTGGAATATACGATGCAGCCAAATCGTAGATCATGTTCTCGCACTAACTTTTAAGTATAGAGTCGGTATCAGTATAATTAGCAATAGCAAAACTAGACCTGAACTTTGAATAGACAAAACCGGCGACAACATGCCGGTTGACGGAGTAAGAGGCGGTGGTGGCGGGCTTGAAACCACTGCCGCAACTGGCGATGCAACAACTTGAAGCTTCATATCTCCTCCAGAACTCGTAATTGCCAAAGGGTGAGATAGTGCACTCTCCTGAGCCAATGCATCGCAAAAGGCTCTATGCGTGATAAAACTGTCCCTCCTATTTATAGGACACAAACAAAACGCATTCAATCAGAAGAAAACAATCCACAATACAATCATAAATGCGAAAAAACCTAAGTACAAAAAATGCCATTATTGCAAGTGTAATCCCATATCTAAACATCATTTTACCGCCCTCAAAATTGAAAATTCACCTTGAAAACAAAGTGCCACAATCGCAGCGGTACTCTCTAGTGCCGCAAGTTTTCATGTGGGCTTTCCAATCAGACTGAACTGCATATTTCTTGGAGCACCGCTCGCACTTAAACTTTTTCTCACCATGCTTACGGCAGAAATGTTTCTTGATTCCAGTAAGATCACCTAAAGCCCTCGACGGATCGTGGTGAATGCAAGTGGGCTCGGGGCATAGATAAACTCGCTTTCTCACTTCTTTGTTGGTTCTCTGCCGGAGTTTCCACGGCAAATTGTGGCCTCTCCGATGCAGCTGCAAGTTCTGATCGCGTTGGAATCCTTTGTTGCAGATCTCGCACACGAATCTGTTCGTTGCCAGCAGGGTTTTTGGTGATAAAGCAATCACTTCTGCATCTGGATCTGTATAAAACATCAAATCATTCAACTTTTTCATCAGGGTTTGTTATGAAAAGTTGTGATGAAAAGGAATCGAGTTTCTTTTACCAGGCATTCCGGGAAGATTCCGCTTTTTCTTCACGGTCAAAGTTGGTTCCATTGTCACAGATTGCTCGGATTTTATATGATTATCAGAAAGAATAAAACTGGATTCACCAGAAGCTTGGGACACTGAATTCTCAATTTCCGCCATGATTTCTTGCTTAGTATATATACTACCAGTCCTCTTGTTCAACCAAAAATAACCGTCGCAAAAGAGTTAGAATAACTTAAGCACACACCATAGCATCAACACAGCTGAAAAAATATGGGAAATGAAACTAAATCCCACTTATACTAACACCCGTTTTGCAAGAAAGCAATAAATTTGAGCAAAGAAACCAAAAGGGAAAGAGGCAAAAACACTAAATTTCACATTTCTGGGATTGATTTCACTTTCCAAAAAAGAAACCCAAAACTCCAAACTTCTAAGAAAATCTAATAAACATTAACAACCACTTAAAAACTCCAGTCGAACTTTTTGCAGGAGCAAGCAAAAATGGTAACGCTGTTTCAAATCAGCACCCACCACCTTCAACAAAAACACCCCATCTTCATACACAACGGCGCTTTTTCAATCCTACTATAATATACCATTACGCTTTGTTCGTATATATAGATAGAGCAAAAGCCAAAAAGAGAGATTTGAACTGAATTATAAAACTCCAACTAGTTATTGGAATTTAAAATAAGCTTTCCCGATTATACAATTTTCGTGGTTTTCTTAACGGCGCAGTTAACCATGGTTGGATTTTTTACCTCGGTTGGGTTTGTCAAAGCCTTGAATTTCAGCTTCTTCGGTTAGAAGATAACGTTGATTGAACTCTGACCGTACACGTGGTGAGATTTGACAAGGCTGGGACGCTTGTCTGCTCTGCGCATCGTTTTGACGTTTAGTGATCTCTTGGGGAATTTGAATTTTCAAGATTTTATAAATCTCGTCGGTTTAAAAGACGTTCATCAAATAATTGAGAAATTATTTCATTCAACACTGTATATCATATGTTGTTGTCGGATTTTTGCACCCGATGTTCAAAAACAACAATGCATATATATATATATATATATCTGATACCCGATGCACCGAACAACTTCCCATTGTTGTCTATCTCCCTATTTTAAAATTAAAAGAGAACTTATATACTACTTTTTGTTGACAATACTGATAACATAATGTAGTTGTTCCTAACTTAATATTTGTTTTGAATCAATTTAATTATACATTTTAGACCAAACTAATAATAAACAAATATCATTTAATTTGAATGATGATTACAAATTATATTCCTTAAATATCATTATAAAGTTTGTTGTTTTCAAATATATCCATGTAACATTTTTTTTTTATTATGATTCGGTATCCGACCCAAAGACCGATTAATCCAGGGGACCAATTCCATCGTCCACTAGCGGGTGGCGCAATTGAAGCCAGGGTTCTAAACCATCGTATGAAGTGGTCCCACATAAACTAATAGCACCATAGAGGTTTCCTGAGATCTAAAGAGGAGCAAAATTTCAAAGTCACAGATCTCTAAAAATTATTATTATTATTATTTAAAAATAAAAAATAGACACCGATATATTGGTAATGTAGAGTAAAAAAGGGTGTAGATTTATTAAGGTGAGGCAGAGCGGTCAAATGAGAATAAATTGGTTGTTGGGGAAGAATGGGATAATCCCAAATTTGATAAATCCCTGACGGAATTTCGTACCAAACAAACCACTGTTTAAGCATTTAATAACCTTTGGCTTCTCTCGCTACATACATTACTCAATACTATTTATAGAATAAAATATTTATTGTATTGTCTATTATATAGGTATTAAACAATTCTACAATTTAATCTCTATTCATTTATTTATAGGGACAAATCAATAAATTCAAATAAGAATGTCAAAAATAAAATTTACATTTGATTTTACATAGTTATAAAATTTATAATTTTATCAAAGTTGGTATTTGCAGACAGCAGCCGCACCCAATTTTGTATTTTTTTAAAACAACATATAATAATCATTGGGAATAGAGTGTATAGGAGTTCTATGCAATTTTGTACTTTTTAATTGTACATTTCAGTGTTGTGCATGTTGCATGTGACCCGAAGCAATGTTGCTCAGGAGCTAGTAAAATTATATTTGCTCCTCGTGGGGTGTTTGGGTTAGTGGAGCATTGTGAGCTTTGAATCGTAAGGTTATCATTTTGATTCTTCCTGCCAATACTTTCTCGGTCTGAGCATGTCGCACCGGGCTTGCCTAGTGTGATTTATCTAATTATCGTGGTTTACGGACTACTACGTCAGCCCATGATTTACTCAGTACGCAACCCAAGTGTAGTGGCGCGGGTTTTCTCGTCATTAAAAAAGATAAATTTCTATGTAAATTAATTTCAACTACCTAAGTTTGATTCATATGTTCCTTGACTATTTTCAACATTGTATCAGTAAAGAATAATTTACTAAATACAATCATACTTTATACTCGATTTATCTCTATTGCTTCGTTTTGAATAATCAATCGATTATTTTAGTAAATATACTTGAATAGCATAAGACATTTGAACTTTTGTGCAAAAAGTATTATATAATAACTCAGTGTAAAAAGAATTCAATAATAAATAAACCAAGTACGATAAAAGATTAACATATTTGACCATGTGTTAAGCAAAGGAGACAATGATTTAGGGCTTAAGAGTGTATTAAATTTGTTTAATAGTAGCACTTAAGACTTGATTACATAGAAGTACAACCTAATTTTAAATGAATTGCTTTAATTAGCTTGTGGTTGTATGTTGGTCTAAATGGGACATGAACAAAATTTAGAGCTTTTGGGAGACAATATATTTAAGACATTCTAGCAATTTGGGGATAGTTAGGGGAAATGTTTCATGTAAAATACTTTGATTAATAAAAAAGAGGAGAAAAGGTAAATAATAAAGTAGAAGTTATTGTTATTATAAACTAATCGATTCTTGGTTCTGTATTTGAGTTTAGACTATATTACATGGGAATAAATATTTTTTGTATATTTTCATATATTTTACCATTTAATATTATATCCTATAATTTCTTCTTTAATATTAACTTTGCGTTCAAAAGTTTTAAATTTTATTTTTTTTGCATTCTGATAGATTTAAGGTGTTGGCCACTGATTAGGGTGTAAACGAATCAAAAATACTCACAAATTTTTCGAGCGAACTTAGGAATTCCGAATACGAATCAAATATTTTTCGAGTCTGCTCGAAAAATATTTGATTCATATTCGAAATTCTCGAGTTGGTCGAAAACTATTTGATTCGTATTCGAAATTCTCGAATTCGAGCCGAACTCAAACATGTTCGAATTTTTTTTTCAAGTCGAACTCGAGCAGAAATTACTTTGTTCAATAGTTCACGAGCTGCTCGTGAACTTTATTATTTTGTTATTATAATATAACCATATATTAAATAAATATATTTTGAAACTTTCGGATATTTATTTTCGAGCAATAATTCAAATAGCATGTTCGAATATTTTCGAGCCGATCTCGAACTTGAACTCGAACTTTGATTCGAGCCAAATTTATATACCTGCAAACCCGATGTCCACCTCGCCTCATATCGCGCCGAAGTAATATTTCCTACCGATCCATGCTATTTTAAAACTATTCGAACTTTGACTCGAACTCGAGCTCGGATATAACCATTTCGAGCCGAATTTGAACCTTAAAGTTTACTTTGTATTCGGCTCGATTCGGTTAGTTTACATCCCTGATGCTGATTACAATTTTTTCAAATTATATTCCAGCTTTGGATGCCAAGGATTAGCTGTATAAATTTGATATAAAAAAAAAGTATCTTTTTTGCTTTTAATCATTTATGGTATGATGTATCATCTTTTATATAATCATTATACAATATGATTTGATTTATATGTTAGTTGACCTTTAAAAAATTATAAGCAAATACATTTCAAAATCTTTTTAAAAAATCAGCACGTTTTTCTTAAATTTTGAGTTTCAAACATGACTAGCGGGATTCTGCGTTTACTCTCTTGTATTTCAAGTGAATGAAAATAAATTTCCCTTCGTTATTTTCAAGCATGTGTCAATTATTGTTTCACTTATTACAACGTTTTGATTTCATAATCAAAATATTTTTCACTTATCTCACTTCCATGCCTCAATTCATTGTTCCCCTTGGTTAATTTTCATCATTGAACGAGTTTTAAAAGTGCCAAATATATTTACATTGTCTTGTATACCTAAAAACGCTAGTTATCACTAATATTTCCCAAATCATATATAAAAATCAATATTTAGGCACACGGTGTATCGATTAGGTCTTGGCTGCCCCATGGGGTACACCCATCCATTCATTGTGAATATTCATACCCAACATCATTGAGAATAATCACAATGAAGAGATGGATGTATCACATGAGGCACTACCCCATAGAGCATTCAAGATCAATCTCCGTCTATCATTCTCGATATTTGTTCTTTGCTACCCCATGAGGTAGTGCGCAATGGGCTAGATCCAACCATACATGGGGCAATTCACATCCAATATTGAGAATATATCTCACATTGGATGTTTGGATCTACCCATAGATACTATCTCATGGGTAGCCAATAACATATCCATTCTCGAAGTAATATAATACTAAAATCATTTGGATCTTGTAATACGTGACGTGTCCATAGTCATTTAACATTGATTATAGTCCAAAATCATACATGGCACAAATAATAGGTTCACCCCACCCTTCTACACAATCAAAGGCATAGCGGAAAAATCTGAAAATCCAGGGAAGAAAAAGAAGTCTTTGTAGTAAAGAACACACAGCTGTAAGGGCAAAACATTGTCCTAAATGTCAATAAAGTTATCATAACAAGTGAGACATTATGGGTAATCATCACCATTTTGATCATCTTTTTTGTTGCTTTTTTCCCGTCTCTTTTCCCCCTATTCTAATAAGCTCCAATTGTCTGTTGAATCTTTGAGGGGAAATAAATATGTTTTCATCAGCACCTTTCTAAAGCTCCATCATAAAAAGGTTGGTTCAATGCTACACTCAAGAGAATGCCCTTAAGGTGTCCCCCCCGAAAAAGAAAAAAAAAATTACGCTTATTTTGCCAAAAAAAAAAATTTTGCACCCCAAATATATTTTTAGCCCTTAAAAAAAAAAATTTCTCCCCCACCCACCCCCGGAAAACTTTTTTCCTGGTTCCACCCCTTGTTGCAAATATTCTCATCCAACATAAATGTGAATATTCTCATCAAATGGTTGCTACCCCCTTAAGATAGTGCCTCTGGGTATAGCAACCAATAAACCCGTAAAAAGGGTTATCGCAAGTACGGATAAACTGGAACGAACAGAAGAACAGGTCATCCAAATAAAAGCAATGGCTACTGCTCAATCTATTCAACTTCAAATATAATTTTATAAAGGATTCATTTTGGTCCAACTTTAATAAATCAAATCTAGATTTTTACACATCTTAAAATTAAAATATTTCTCATAATTATTAAACCCAACCATCACCTACATTGGATTATGATAACACTTGGTAGGGCGTGTGAGTAGATTGTGGGGGCAAGTGTGACAGATGACTATACAATTCCCTTTGGTCAATGACTCAACTCAATTGTAAATAATTATGCATGACAACTTTCAAGGAAAACTACTTATCCTTGCCCCCCAAAAAAAAAATTAAGATCGCCAGCAGTATCATAATAGTTTTTAGAAATCTAATTCTTTTACACGGTCGAGATTACAATGAATACAAAATATTAAATCAAAAGAAAAAGAAACCGACAAGTCAACCAATAAGATAAAGCATGTTCATAATAGGATCAAAACAAATAGTCCTGGTCCAACGGTTACCTTTTGATTTGTTCAGAAGTGATCTCAACCGCTCGATGTGTAGTTAGACCAAACTTGGATAAATCAAAAGGAAAATATTGTGTCTCAAATTTGGAACTAGAGCCTATAAATCTTGTCACTTTGAAACTACGGTGAAAACTTAACATAATTTTCTCAAAAGATAAAAATGAAAAAAACAAAAACAAAACAAAATGGAGTTCGCCCATATGGGTTGACCCCCAAGGAAATAAAACAAAAAATTCCACAAGAAATCTAATTAACAAGGTATATAATCTCCAAATAGAACAAAAGTTCAAGACTTTAGAGTTTTCCACGTAAACATAAACTGGAATAAATCAATAATTTTAAACTGGAAAATGGTTGCACAAGAGCGGATGCAAACGAATCAAAACTCACTTTGAGTTCGGCATGTCCTGAAAACTTCACCCCGCATAACATCTATTGGCATGTGATCATGAGTGTACCTCTCTGGGCCTAGATACATTCCCGTCTTTTCCAAGAGACGAAGCCCTTCTTCCCTACCAAATCTTGAGGAGTAGAGTTTGAGGTACTCAATGTCCTAGAACACCGATGTTAAAGTCACCGAAGAGGCAATTAGATATCGGGTTAAAGAATATATGCTTCTGTTCACAAGCTTCATTGTCCAAGAAATGAGGCCCCACGAATAGGACTCAATGTTTTGGAAAACGTAGCAACATAAATGGGTAAGACCGTTCTCTAAAAGAATCCCATTAACAATTAGGTATAAAATTTATTACACATCACAAACATTTAGCAAATTCAAACACTTAAGGTACCTGTAAGCCACTTAAAAGCCTCTCTAGTCGTAGTGAAGCAACAGGTTCCAGCGAAGATGAGAACACTTGACCAGGGTAATACAAAACCCCATCACCAGGAGGGAGGCCGCGCCGGAACCGAATCTGGAAAAAATTGACGTGCGTGTCAAATATTTGAGGATCAACAGCAACATATATTGATCAATATAATGTCATCCAGATAGATCCAATAACCTCAGCACAAGGAACTGTTGCCTTCTCATAGCAATTGGCACCCCAATACAGAAAGCCAGTTCCGCCTTCTTTCCATACACGCCACATTACTGCACGGTGTTGCGTGCCTCGCATCCCTAAGTGCCAATTTGGATGAGGATCTGATGGTCCCATGCACACATACGTCCACCACTCCTGAATGATACACATAAATGAGCAAATGACAATTAGAAGAGAACAAGTTCAACCGTGTGAGAACACAGATGCATTGTTTCAATTTATAATTCACACAGAGTGTTCCAGTGAATTATTTCGAGATAATCTCACTTATAAACATGACTCTCCGTAGCATATCAACATGCTAAAAAAGCAGTACATGACATTAGTGTTGGCCCCAGGTGCGGCAACATGAGATAGAAAATAGCGAAAATGAAGAATAAAATGGACACCAGAATTTACGTGGAAAACCCCTAAAATTAGGGTAAAAACCACGGGGAAGATGAAAAGATTCCACTATAATATTTTGTGGGTTACAACCTCTCTCTATCTTTCAAAGAGAACAACACTCTCAATATAGGAGAAAACTACCTCACAAATATTATAGAACACACACTTAAATGTAGAGATATGAGAGAACACTCTGAAATGGAATGAATTAGAATGAAGGAAATGAGCTCTATTTATAGGGTTGAAGATGTGCATTAAATGCACATCCGCCAACCGCCAGCTGCCCATCCGCCAACCACCAGCTGCCCTCATTAATGAGGACAGCCAGTCAACAATTAGAAGTCACAATTTAGCATTAAAATCTAGAAGAAGATATATACTAATACCATTAATTTCTAGAACGAACTAGCATTTCCATGCTTATTCCTCGAAAGATTCAGATCACATTGTGCATTAGATGGTTAATTTTATTATGAAGTCATGTCATCATTTCACTATTGCCTTTTCCATTCCAAAAGGAAGGATACATTACCTCACTGTTTTCAGGTTGTATTTCTGCAATAATATCCTTAGCCAGATCTTCCCGGTTGCCAATCACCCATTCACTGCAAGGGAAAGATTGATGATTCTGAGATATCTTTACCACCAAAGGAAAGGTATATCCATTATTACTAACGACGCACATAAACCAGCTATCAAAATCAATTCCATCAAGCACATTCATGACAATCTCCATAAATAATCGAGAGATTGGATGCTATATAAATTTACAATGCTCGCTCTGGACAAGATTGCCAGGAACTTCAGCACTGAGGACTCTGTAGGGGCAAATTCCAACTCCAGATGCATGTCGGGCTTCAAGAAATGGAATATGTGGACTTCATAACTAAATTATATTGAATAAACCATAGAGATATTGGTGAAAATCGATACCTCGTGCAATAGATTTGAGTGTGAGGGCGAAGAAACTCTGGAACTTTAACAAAAGCCTCAAAGTTATTGGAAGCCAGGGGTGCATCACTTGGGCCTGCAATAAGTTGGAGACTCATATGAGAAGATCTCTGGTATAATGTCTTGACTATTATACAAAGAGCCTCTCTGGGTGGTAGCATGTGTAATAAAAATGCTTAGATCAGACAGCTATTGGAACCGTTTCAGCTTTCTAGCTCTATTATTATTATTTCTACACTTGCATGGCTCAAAGTTTGTTGGCAAATCAATATACATGCCTCATCTCACCACCATCATTTTATTTCCTAGTTTAGCATATGAAAAAGTGTCTGAATAGCAGTAATCCTAGAGAAAAAACTGGAATATAACCTATGTCTAGTGAGTATAACGGTAACAAAAAAAAAACCTATCTCCCCTACTTCAAAATCAGCCTTCCACATCTACTTAGCTGCTTGAGGTATACTACTATCTCCCTTTCAGCAATAATCGAATCTCTTTATAGTGATCACCATGCTACAGCAAGCAATTGATTAGAGCTGTGAATATCAGACAGGCCACTGGACAAAGTCCAGAGCAATACAAAGTTATGGGTAAATATCATATGTGTTCAATGATGGTCGTAAGTCCATATTTAAATCAAGTACCACATATTGGTAATAAATTTATCATTCTCGTAAGAGTAACAGCCTAATCAACAGTTAGATCCATTGAAAGTAGGATACTAAGATCTTCGATAAAGCACATAGGGTGCACATCAAGCTATACCCATCTCAAAGACAAAAGAAAGAATGCACAGGCATTAAATAAATGATTTGGAAATAATATGCAATTTCGGATCAATCCTTGGTTAGAATAAGATAAGGAATGTGTTTCCTCTGTTACAAAGGCCATACCAAAGATCATTGCAGCCATAAGTAAAAGCTAAACAGGTTTCTGGAAGAGAAACAAGTTTTCAGCCATTTCTTGTCACTTGAGGTCACAGCTTATTTGTTTTCTTTTTCCCTAAAGGTTGCCACATATTTTTTGTTTAACTTGGTTTAAAAGTAGAATGAATAAGCAATATCAGTTTAACCACATTTTATATATCTCAACCAGATCTCATCTAGTTCAGATAAAAGCAATACACGGAGAATCTAAAAGGTCTTACAACTTTGGGAAGCGACATGCGAAACTGCTCACCACAATAATAAGTAGTCATAATACGAGCATCAGGTGCATAAGCATGAATCTCACTTGCCATGTCACGAATAGCATTGTAATGTTCGAGGTTCAGCGGCTGTACATCATAGAATTATAGTTTACAAAGAAGCAATAGAAACGAGTTCGGAAAAAAATGGTGATTAGAATGTGGCTTTATCGAAGAAACAGATATTAAAATTTTGCACAAGATCATGTAACAATATGTATAAAATGTGAGACTTTTCAATCAATAGAAAAAGGGGGTTAGAACTTCAATTTTTTTGATAAACATTCAGTAGGAGAATATGAAATAGAAAGAGAATAAACATATCGAGGTAGATTCTATTCGATTTCCCAGACAAAAAAAACTCCAGCATTCCCAAGTGGTACTGAATGTTGTTCATGCTTGATGAGTCAAAAAAACTTTTGGAAGAAAAAAAGTCTAGAGTAATCAAATTTTGGTTTATAAAGATTATCATCTAATTGCATAATTAGATCGATTCTCTCATACTTTGGTTGAGCAACTCAATAACAGCAAAATTAACACAGTTTTTTCAGCTGCTATTTGATAATATTATTTAACACCCAAACACTTCCAATATTTCTTCTACTGATATAATTTTGTTTCTTGAGTTAGACATCAATACCTTTTTTATGAGGTGTCAAAGTTAATGTAACTAACTTTGACTCTTAGTTTGGCCCGCCCCTCAGAAAATAATCCCGCTTTTGACACACTTCAGTTTGAATTTTTCAAATCTATTTGCCTATGATTCTTCAAGCTATCTAACTCAGATCTATAATTTCCAATTTCATTTTTTTTTTTCTTCCCCGTGCAAGCATCCAATGTTACCTGAACCCGAGTCGTAAAGTACAATGAAACCAGTTGGCCCACCACAGGGTTAAATTGGTCACAGCTTTTAATTTCCTTCTCATCCAAAAAATTACTTTAAGAAATGCAGAATAAAACTGAACGCTTAGGGAAATATACCCGTGAAAACCTATCAAAAGCTGAACACTGTCAATTGACGTAACAAGCCAACCCAGAATATGGAAGACATCAAATGAGCAGGCAACTAGAAATTTCATATTCCTACCTCATCCCACAAATAGAAATAGGCTTTTCTCCAATGATTCTTCGTTCTCAAAATCTCCACTTCATTTTGCAGAAAATCCTTTGCTGTATCGCCACTAACGCACATAAGAGGCAAATATTAAAGTAATCAAATAAGAAAGAGAATGCTTGATAGAATAAGACATAGTTTGGGGGAAATTGCATCCATACCACGAGACTACAGGCCTACACGGCACAGCGTATGCTGCAAGCCTGGGATCACCAAAGTACTCATTGATTTGGGATGATCAGCTGCACCAACACATAAATGGATCATCTAAGTTAAATGATCTAGGTTAAGGGAATACTGCCATACTGCATACCTGGCCAAGGACAGGTGTATGTCAGTACTTGCATGCCTTCTCCCCACTTGCAGAAGTATGGGCTGATTTTATATTGAAGTAGCCACTTGAAATGTTGATCCAGTGCCTCGTACCATTGGCTGCTCCCGTGTTCAACACCAAAACGGTCTTCAATCACAGTATCAGATATCTATGTACAGTTAAGCAGATTCATGCTCAGAGATATCATATTTCATTTATGTGAAAGGATTTAGTAAGTACCAATTTACCAAAGGCACCAAGATATTTAATTGTTGTGTATATGCTAGCATCAATTAACCGCAAAGTCCAATACACTACTAGTATCAGTTTCAAAGTGGCATCTGAAAAGTAGCGTAATAGAGTAGTTAACTTAGAAAATCTAAACTACTAGAGTCAAGCATAATGAGAGTTGTCAAAAAAAGATGAAGGAAACAATGTAAAAGGAGAAAAAAGTTAAGCTGAAAATGGAACAGAGGACCCAAAACTATAGGAACAGAAGAGCATCAGGAAAACATGGATCATAAAATGAAAAAGGAAGGATACTCCAATAACAGCTGGAAGAGAAGGTGTGACAGGAAGAATGAAATCCCACACTGTCAGACTTAGCTTAACCCGTATTGAAAGATTCGAAATGGCATCCTCATCCATCATGTCTAATGACCCATTATGTGAATAAAAATCAGAAAATGATGGAGATAAAAGCAGTTTTCTCAAAGACGAAGATGCAGATTTCACTCGTCCACCTGGGAAAAAAACGTACAGAACAATAAACAGAATCAGAAGCTCATATCAGCAGCCACCGGAATCCTCGAATAAAAAAGAAGACAAGAGATTGTATCAAAGTAATAATGGACCCACCACTTCATCCAATGGTTTTCCATCAATTGGCTCCATGACATCAAGACAATTTCTTAATTCTGTGTACAGATGATGTCTCTCATCTTTACCCAGGCGTGCAGTAGATCTTAATAAGACAGAATGAGAAACGCAGATAAAAAAAACCTAATTAGTCATTTTACGCTAATATGTTGTTAACATCAAAATTTAATTGAGTAGACACTGTTTGGCCTAATTCCAATGCAACAATATTTAACTGAAGAAAGAGCCAAAGAGGAAGGACAATCACTCTGCGTCAACTCTGGTAGCTGTAATTATGAATTCTCCTTCATATTTGACCCGGGGGCTGCCTGCAGTGGGGACCATCAACTGAAACCCATATTGCCAGTTGGTCTCTCTGCAAACCAATAAGCCTTATATGCAACACGTAAGCCTAAACTTGAGGCTGTGAATGGTTTTAAGCGAATGTCTTTGCTTTTATGACGGAGAAAAACATGCCGAGTTACCCAGGAAAAAGGCGTTCAGGTGAGCGACACTGGAACTTCTAAGGGGCCACAAGAGCATCTGCGAACACCTAAAATGGGCAACTACTACTTCGCCTCATGTTTACTGCTTCACCAGCTACCAACACTGCTTACAGGGCCCAAAACACATCTGACAGAATAATGTCATCACACACCTGTGAATTTATTAAATTTTTATATCCAAGAGTCAAACCTATCGCCATATGTGGAGCACAGATCACTACATTGCACCTGCACAATTCCAGCAAAACTAGATCCAGCCCATGAAACTTTTGGCCGTACAGCTATTTGAACACTTTCCCTCTCATTTCTTGCTGCTAAAAGAGATATCTTAAAGGTAAACCATGTCAGATGGAAGGCACTAATGTCGAAAATCATTCTATAGCATCTAATGACCCCATCCTTGTAATGCCAATGCTGGCAAATAAAACATGATTATGATTAAGTAGCAACAGTATAAAAATTTTCACCTCAATTAAGTTCCTCACAAGGTACTAGAACACAGGAACAGCAGATAAAATTAGCAGTCACGAAGGGAATGCACATCCTCATAAATACATGCATATATCTTACATGAAAATCAGGTAAACGGACCACAAAAGGACAATTGGGAAATATATACGATAAGTGAGGCATTGTCTATGTGATGCTTAGCGATGCTTAGCTTCGGGGAGCATTCACATAGCTTAAATAACATATCATGAAACATTAGCATACAAAACTTAGACTTTATGAATACAAAATAGAAACAATACCAACTGCTATATGTATAGCAACAGAAAATATAGTTTGTCCACACTTACAGGCTCCAAGGTTCGAGGCATGTCCTGTGGCCCAACATTTGTGGAGCTTGGTATGCACCATACATGCAATAATTCTGAAGCATGAACTTTCAACGGATCAATGAATCCCCTTGGTAAACTTGGAGCCTGCATGCCACTTTCACTCCATCCATATGCCGTCCCACCTCCTGCAACACCTTCAACTGGTGGCACCATCATCTCCTGATGGCTCCTGTAAAAGAAAGCAGCCATAATATATGTTTAGCATCATCCCAGAATCTATTCAACAGTAGCAAAAGACTAGTTCAGAGATGAAGTAAAATTGACAACGACGGAGGAAGGACAAAAACATGTACCAATTCAGATCTTCCAGTTTGTTTCATTTAACTCTGCTAGCACGAATAGATAGAATCTACACCCTCATTTCATGTGAGCAGAAAAAAACAGAAGGTCCATTCATTTATTTTGTCAATTTACACGCATCTGCCACTGAACTCTTAACCTCAGCCAATATGTTAGGTGGCATGTGATTTCTCTTCTGCTCGAGTGCAATCACCACCAACATGAGCTAGATAAAAACTTGTCTTTTTTCATTTACTTTAACTAGTATTTTTTACATTGGGTCACATTGAATTAGTACATGATAAACAAAAAGTATGTGGGAGGTATCTGCTTATTACGTCCTACAATCTTATTGCATAAAAAACATGTATTTAGATGCTTTCTGGGAAACAGAGATTATCTGAAAATGCATCATAGTCGTTGAACTTGATATTTTAAAACCACGTCAATGTAGAAAATTATCTTTGACAAATTATCAATAATAATTTTTATGAAATAATTAGTGTATCACACATTAAAGCACAAGGAAATGTGAAACTAAAGGAAATGAAGGGAAACTTCTAAATACCAACAAC
>CAJQUN010001732.1:0-47954 GCA_907163345.1 Haberlea rhodopensis
AGCTCTCATATACTGAATAGAGTGAATATATATGGCACAAATGATCTCTAACTATCTGATATAGCAAGGTAAGTGGTGCCAAAGGTTTGGGGAGTGCTCTTCATTTAGCAACTTTTGTCTTTGAAGTTTCCCAATTGAATCCCAAGTGGTTTTGCTTTGGAAGGCTTGTATTGATCTCCATCAGCTGTTATTGAGCTTCCAAATCATGTATATATAGCCCCAAGTAATGATATATACGTTAGACACAAGAATATCCTGTTCGAAAAGGTTCTCCATCATTCCCGAGCTTGCACGGTCATATTCTGGTTTCTGGGCTCTTTGTATTCGGACCGGACTGGCCGGATCAGTCTTGTATAGATCAGTCTGGCCGGATCAGCTGGGCAGCTATTCTGGCCAGAACAGCTTGGGAAGACCAGTCTGATCCGGATCAGTCTGGGAAGATAAGTCTGGTCAGGATCAGTCTGGACAATCAGCTTGATACAAAACAGATTGATAAACTTGCTCTTTTGATCTGTTGCTTGTAGCTCTTGATTCTTTGATTTCTGGGCAAAGGATCTACATGAAAGTTGTAGTCCTTTCTCTTATATTTCAACGGAATCAAGAATCGCTCGATTTCGAGTTTGTATGAGAGAGTATGCTCGAAATACGAGGCGATGCTCCTGCTTTCTGTTTGCTGGATGCAGCAGCACATGGCGTGACTTGCAGAAGCTTTTTGGCTATCTTAACTTCCGACTCAGTCTTTGACTTCCAAAGATGACTTGTCGATCTTTGTCTTAGATTTCCAACCCATACTGAATCGTTCCGTTCCGATAAGCGAGCTAAGAGTTATGGCCACTATCTGACAGTCGCTTGCTGAAACAGCTTGCTGTTTCTTTATGGTAACAGCTCGATCTTGCAGGCGTCTTTTCACCTTGATAACATTCGAACTAGCCGATCAAGTGTGAAATATGACTTTTAGTATTTGAGTTTGCTGTTCAACCTCTTTGGAAGCACGCCATTTCGATTCCGAGCTATTAGATATGATCGAAACAATCCGCTCTGCCAGGATTTCAGACTTAGTACAGCTTGATATTTTCAAGCTACTTCTTTGTAATTCATCAAGCTCTTAATTATGATCTATGAACTGCACACTTGATAAAATATGTTAGCAACACAATAACAAGTTTTGTTAACATCAAAACCAAGATTATTCGGTTTTCCAAAACCCAACACATCCCGATCCCACGAGTAAAATAATAAAATTTCGAACAAACTCCCTACCCCGAGCACAACCACTTAGGCAATTTTTTTATGTTTAAACATGGACCAAACATCCCGATCCCACGAGTAAACCAATAAAATTCCGAACAAGCTCGCTACCCCGAGCACAACCACTTAGGCAATTTTAGGTGTTAAACATGGACCAAACATCCTGATCCCACGAGTAAACTAACAAAATTCTTAGCAAGCTCACTACCCCGAACACAATCATTTAGGCAATTTTTTATGTTTTAAACGTGGACTAAACATCCAGATCCAAAGAGTAAACTAATAAACAAGCTCGCTATACCCCAAGCACAACTACTTAGGCAATTTTGTTATGTTTTAAACGTGGACCAAACAAGTAGATCCCACGAGTAAACTAATAAAATTCGGAACAAACTCGCTACCCGAGCACAACCACTTAGGCAATTTTAGGTTTAAAAGTGGACCAAACATCCCGATTCCATTAGTAAACTAATAAAATTCCGAACAAGTTCGCTACCCCGAGCACAACCACTTAGGCAATTTGAGGTTTAAACGTTGACCAAACATCCCGATTCTACGAGTAAACTAATAAAATTACGAACAAGCATCATAAAAACAACTTTATTTTATTGATACTAGATTCATAAATAAAGACAATAATCAAAATATCACATTATATTTTTTTAAATTATGAACATTCCAAGGCCTCACCAGCTCATGACCTTCTTGATCCTCTAGTTTCTATGATCCTCGTCTGATCACCACTTCCACTTTATAAGGGCCCTCCAACTTAGGTGCCAATTTCTTTATGTCGCCAGCTATATTAGCTTTTCGTAATACCAAGTCTCCGACCTGAAATGCTCTTGGGCGAACTCTTCGCTTATATGCATTAGCGATCTTTATCTTGTACATCTCAACTCACGTAGCAACTCTTTCCCTTAGCTCGTCCACCCCATCTAACTCCAGTTTTCTCACATCTTCATTATGCACAGGATTGTAATTTTGTACCCGAAGAGATTCTACTCCAATCTCAGCTGGAATAAAGGCTTCTGGCCCATACACTAGACTATATGGGGTTTCTCCCGTCGACACCCGATGCGTTGTTCGATATGCCCATAGAACACCAGGTAATTCATTCACCCAAGCCCCTCGAGCTCCTTCAAATCTTGTTTTAGTCCCATGCAGTAAGATCTGATTAGTTGCCTCTGCCTGTCCATTAGACTGAGGATAAGCTACTGAAGTGAATACTTGTCTAATTTTCATATCCTTGCACCATTCTTGCACTCTTTTTTCCCTGGAACTGCCTTCCATTGTCAGAAATTAGCCTCCTCGGTATCCCGAACCGACATATTACGTTCTTCCATAGCACTTGACAACTTCCTCCTCGGTTATTTTGCTAGGGGTTCAGCTTCTACCCACTTGGGAAGTATTCAACGGCCACCAGAAGAAATTTTCTTTGCCCAGTTGTGGGAGGTAAATGTCCTACAATATCCATTCCCCATTGGTCGAATGGACAGGAAACAACACTGTTATTCAGAACTTCTGCAGGTGCATGGGATAATTGGCATGCTTATGGCAATTGTTGCATTTTCTCACAATCCCTTCAGCATCATTTCTCATTGTAGGCCAATAATATCAAGCTCGAAGAGCCTTTTGATATAGCATATTGGCCCTAAGATGATTTCCGCAACAGCCTTCATGAATTTCTTTCACTAAATGCTCCCCCTCTTGGACGAAGTGCATTGTAGAAAAGGGGTTGAGAAGCCCCTTTAGAACAGCCTGCCTTCTACCAGTACAAAACGATTCTCCATTCTCTTTACCCGAGCAGCCTCTTTTGGATCAGATGGCAAACCTTAGTGATAGGCTTAGATTTTAAGTGTTTTTAGCTGTAATTTCTTTCCGTTTTTCGTACTTTTTCCTGGATGAAATTACGTTTTTTGGTATTTATTTGCTTATTCAGGAAAATAGGTCGTAAATGGAAGAAATGAGCTAAAATGAAGAAAACGGTGTGAAATCAAGGCGAAAAAGGAAGGAAACGTGAAGATTTGAGATTTTTCAGAATTTCGATCGATCGAGATTTATTCTCGATCGATCGATCCGGGCAGAGAGTTCAGCACCAAAATTTTCGAAGTGTCGATCGATCGGAAGAAAATCTCGATCGATCGATCGAGATAGAAACTTTTAAACGTTGAAGCAAACAGTGCACCGATCGATCGAAATTATTTTTCGATCGATCGAGACGCGAATTTCTGAAGATCTTATTTTCCAAAATTAACGTGATTTTCGGTGGTTTAAAGAAGGGATCTCTTCCAGATCATTCCATATCATATCAGAGCCGTTTTTCACACGAGAAAAACCCTAGAGCCGCCGCTAACAAGGAGAGGAGAAGCCATCTTCTTCCTTCTTCATCCAAACTTTAGCGAGCCAATTTCCGGAGTGCAAGGAAGGAGCAAGAGAAGAAACTACGGTGCAACGCACGGATTCGTTCCAGCATTTATCGTATTTCTAAACTCGGATTTATTTGATTTACATTTTCATTAGATGTTTTTGAGGTTGAGAAACAATTTAACATCTTATTGATTTGTCTTGAATTGAATCTAGTTTATTTTATTGAGTTTGATTTTAATTGTGTTTGATTTATTGATTCGAATGTATTTGAGGGGATTGATTACTTATTGTTCATGAATTAAATGCTTATTAAGATCAAAGCTTAGCTAACTTTGATTGAATTTTGTGAGTTATAACCGAGATCGAGAGATAACGTTATAATACGCTACATTAATTCATGATGTATGTTAAGATTGAGATCGAAAGAGAAATCACATACGTGAGCACTTTGAATCGAGAGATTTAGAGTAACGAGGTTTTGAAGTTTTATGCAATATTGGATTAGTAAATAGGTACACGAGAGTGACTTGTTCTAATTTGATATTAGTTTCTTTACAGCTCGAGAGAGTGTATTGAATATTATTGAAAACATTTCACCTTAAGAATCAATTGTTTGGTACATGCCTATTCAAACGAATCTTTGAAGAGAACATAGTTGAACGAAAAGCGAGATAAATTTCTCGAGCGAATTACCTTTGCATATCCGGAACCCGATTCATTTTATTTATTCTTGTGTTTTAGTTCTAATTTCCGCATTAGTTAGTCTACCCCCGTTTTAATCGTAGGTTAAATATAATTTTACTAGTTTTATTTGGTACTTATACATTAGTCCATGTGGATTCGACAACCCTTACTTTCATTTAACTATACTAAAACTTGACAACCGTGCACTTGCGGTAGAATCGCTTCACACTACACTTTGAAATTTTCTGTTTAAAAATAAAGCGGTCAAGTTTTTGGCGCCGTTGCCGGGGACTAATCTGTATAATATCATACGAGATTAGTTAATTATAATTTAGCCAATTTGTATTATTTCGTTTTTATATTTCTTTTTCATTTTAGTTAGTTATTCTTGTTTTTGATTTTGTATATTTGTTGTTGTCTCCTTTTGTCTGATTCAGTACAGGAACCATTTCTCTAGTGCATGCTCAGAAGAGAGGAGCCCATTCTCGAGCCATTTGATCCTGAAATAGAGAGGACTTTACTTAGAAGACTACGAGAAGCTCGAGCAATGGCCGACAATAACGAAGCACAGAACCCGAGATCAATGATGGATTTTTGCACAACCAGTGTTTCATGGATCTTTATCCAGCATCACTAGGCCAACAATCCAGGCGAATAACTTTGAGATCAAGCCTGCAATTATCCAGATGATACAGCACTCTGTAATGTTTGGGGGAGCTGCCACAGACGATCCTAACACTCACATCTCCAACTTCTTGGAGATTTGTGACACGTTTAAACATAATGATGTCTCCGACGACGCCATCAGGTTAAGGCTCTTCCCTTTTCATTAAGAGACAAAGCTAAATCATGGTTGAATTCATTACCTGCAGGATCAATTACAACATGGGAAGGGATGACAAAAAGCTTTCTTATCAAAGTACTTTCCTCCCTCTAAGACAGCAAAGATGCGGAACGATATCACGACGTTCGGGCAATTCGATCCCGAGAGTTTATACGAGGCGTGGGATCGTTTCAAAGATTTATTGAGGAGATGCCCACATCACGGTCTACCCATCTGGCTGCAGGTACAGACTTTCTACAATGGTTTGTTTTCTGCTAACCAATCTATGATAGATACAGCATCTGGGGGATCGATAATGCGGAAGACACCGGAAGAAGCGTATGACTTATTGGAGGAAATGGCGTCCAATAGCTATCAGTGGCAATCAGAAAGGAACACGCCACAGAAACCAATGAGAGTCCATCAAGTGGATGAGATTACTGCTATTTCGGCTCAGTTGGAAGCTATGAACCTGAAGATAGAAAGCATGAGTGCAACAGCGATGCAAGTTCAAGCTGTCTTCTGCGATTTATGTGGAGGCGGTCATCCGAGCATGGAGTGCCAGACAGGTAACCAATTTAACAATCTACTGAAGCTGTGAATTTCGTAGGGAATAGGCAGCAGAACAATCCATATTCGAGTTATAACCAACCGTGGATGAACCACCCAAATCTGAGGTGGTCAAACCAAGAGAATGTGTTGAATCCACAACCACAGCCGGGGTTCACACAAAAACCGAGTATGGAGGAGCTGAGGGCGAAACTGATTTCGTCGACTGAGGTGAGGATGCATAATCAAGATGCATCGATCAAGAACCTGGAAGTACAGATAGGGCAGTTGGCCACATTGATTTCTGGAAGGACGCAAGGTACACTCCCGAGTGATTCTGTAAAGAATCCAAATGAGCAATCAAGTTAACAGACGAGGAGGTCACAGTCCAGCTTGGGACTATAAATTAAGAACTTTCTTTTCCTTCCTCGATTTTTGTTTTTAGTTCGTCATTTTAGTGTGTTTGTTTTAAATTTGTTTTTAGTTTTTCCGTGAATGAGTCCTTGAAATTTTGTTGCAGATGTAAAAGCAAGCAAGATGTAGGCGAGGCAACCCGAGAG
Organism: Haberlea rhodopensis; assembly: GCA_907163345.1. NCBI lineage: Eukaryota > Viridiplantae > Streptophyta > Magnoliopsida > Lamiales > Gesneriaceae > Haberlea > Haberlea rhodopensis. Next base: position 6,232 of record CAJQUN010001732.1, read on the forward strand.
GAAATTTTTTTGAAAAATTCGATTTTTGCCTTCTGGTGCTGGCGATCGATCGAGACAAAATCTCGATCGATCGCCCGGAAATTTAAAAGGGGAATTTGGTCACTGCCTCGCTCGATCGATCGAAAGAAAATTTCGATCGATCGAGCGAGAGAAAATTTTGAAAAATAAAAGGGCACCGACGCAGCAGTCTGCACAAAACATCAAAACTTTGCTCTCCTCTTCAGGCAAAGAACCAAATCGCCTCATCCAATCTCTCATCCATATTTTCCCCATATTTCAAATTACTTCAAATCTTTGAAGTAAGAATTGTTTTGATGAGATTTCTTTGCAGATTTGAAGTTTTACAAGCCAAATTGGGTAGAAGTGCATCCAAAAGAGATTCCTCACCAAGTGCCAATTTCTTCAAAGATCAGAGTTTTAATTGGTAATTGGTTTCCAATTTCATATCTTTTCATCTTTTGGTGCAATTATGTTGTTGTAGTTGAATTGGGGTAAGAAAAATCAAAGTTTGGGGGATTTGTTGTATTGCGGGGTGTTGGTATTGCTGTATTTTGGGTGTGGTGTTTGTGTTCAGTTAAGCGAATTAAATTGAGAACAACTTAGCAAGACAATGGCTCCAAGAAAGAAGGCAAAGCAGGCAGAGGCCTCACAGAAGCAAACACAGACGGAGGCCACCACTTCTGAGCCAGAGTATGACAAACAGAAGTTTGAAAATGCCACAGCAGCTGAGTTGTTTTCCAATTATCACAAGAAACCCCTCATTCGTGAAAGGGGCATGAGTATGGAAAAAATTGAATGTCATGTCATTAGGGCAGTCAGACGACGAGGGTGGTTTCAGTTTGTGCAAACACCGATTGATGCTGTGGTTCCACTGGTAAGGGAATTCTACACGAATCTCCGAGTTATCCCACCAGGACACAGAGCGAATGTTTTTGTCCGAGGGAAGGATGTACTGGTCGATCAGGCAGCAATCAATAATATCTACCGGATGCCATTCATACATAACTGTGCGTACCAATCCTTCCGAAAGAGTACGATCAATTACGATGAGGTACTTGCAGTTATTGGCATGCCGGGAAAAGATTGGCAGCGGAATGATAAGGGAGAGCCACAGGTGGTTCTCAAGAAGCATTTGACACCAGAGGCCCAAGCATGGTTCTCATTTGTCGCCTCACGGGTCATGCCTTCGACTCACACTTCTGAAGTGACAAAAGACAGAGCGGCCCTGGTATTTGCCATTCTCACAGGACAGGATGTAGATCTGGGTGAGATTATTAGTGATCACATCCATGAGATCAGTAGCAGCCCACCTACCTCCGCACTGCCGTTTCCATCCACCATCACTGCTTTATGTCAGAGATGCGGAGTGCAATGGGGGGAAGACGAGGAGTTACTGCCACCGAAGATCCCGATACTTGTTGACGGTCCACCTCCTCCTACAGGCCGAAGAAGAGCTGAGCCCCTACCCTCGGACACCAGACATGCTGGAGCATCATCATCCTCTGCTGCAGAGCGTACTCGCATCACTTTGAACTCCCTTCACGGGGATCTCCAAGACATTCGCCTGGAGCAGCAGAGCATCCATAGCATGCAGCGGGACATACATAGCATGCAGAGAGCATTGCAGATGGACCATGAGCAGGTAGCTCAGCGTCAGATGGAGTTCATGCAGTACCAGAGTGCATGTAACACTGCCATGGCCCAGGGCTTTCCAGGATTCCAGTTCCCGCCAGAGCCACACTTCGCACCATATCAGCCGCATGCACCCCCACCTACTGAGTACCCACCATTTCCGCCATACCAGGGCGAGGAGCAGCACTACCCAGTCCCCCTCCGGAGCATGATGAGGACGACGATCAGTGACGATCGTCGTCATGGTATGTGTATTGCCTTTACGCTTATTTGTCTTGTACATTGAGGGCAATGCACATATTAAGTTTGGGGGGGGGGGGGGGGGGGGGGGTTTTGTTTATATTTGTATATATTTTGTTTTTGCATGTCTGCTACTTGTTTTGTTTCTTTTCCTTGCATGACTGCAGAATTATGAGACTAATTCGTCCTTGAGCACTATACACAAAAATTTTTTTTAGAAAATGAGTCAATACTTGAGAACTGATGAATTGGATTTGCAATGGTAATTCATGATGTAATTAATCCCCATCTAGATAGGAGTCATGAAAATGTTTAACTTGCTTGTATATATCCTTTGTTGAACTTATGTCAAAATTGAGGAATAGTTTGAGCACATTTTGAGTCATGATTGAGTGAAGTATATATTGAATAAAGTGAAAACTTGTGTTAACTATGATTAGTCTTGAGCATCTTAGAAAACTCTACAATTTATTTGAAAGCACTTTGAGGCGAAATTTTATAATTAGGAACTTGACTTGGAGATGATTAGGCGATCTTTGGACCGTTTGTGCCTTTCAAGCTTACCTTGTGTACATCATTCCTTAGTGTCCCGAGCCTTATTGAAAAAAAAAAGAATGGTATATGCATTGCATATAACTAGACCCCCATTCGACATTTTTGGCCAACTCATTATACCTACCTTGGATTGAGCGTAAATGAAAAATTTTATCCGTCCCTAAGGGAGTATAATGAATCTCATTCTTTGCACTGAGTAGTATATGTAGATGAGTTCATTGTGAAAAACAAAATGAACAAAAGAATGAGCAATAAGAAAAGATATAGAGAAAAGCCTTGAAAAAATGAAAACATTCAAATAAGACCCAAAGTGGCCAAGGCTATAAAAAGTTGAAGAGAAGCTCAGTATTGTGCGAAAATTTTGAACTGATTCTATTATACTCTCTTCTTTGCATTCATCCTACCTTTTCTTTGGAGCTGACACCAAAAGGCCTAACGCTATAAGCTTTTAAAGACCTTCTGATCCAAGTCTAGGGACTAATTACATTAGTGGAGAAGTGCTGGATAGTAAATTTGTAGAGTAATCAGAAGTAATCTTGACTCTGAGTTTTTATGGCACATTTTGATCTTAAAAGATATGTATATAACTCATGTTTGACAATAGCACACACGCACATTCCGATGTTGCGATGTATTGTTTAGCTTAGGAGAAAATGCTTCCTGTTGAACTTTGAATGATTCTTATTGATGTATAAGTAGGATTGCTGAGTTTTTACATTGAGTTGTAAAGAAGATTCTTTCAAAGTATTAAGTTTGACTCTACTTTTTGAGCTTTTTGCTTGCTCGAGGGCGATCAACTCTATCGATCGATCGAGGCAGAAACTTTTAAACGCTGAAGCAAACAGTGCACCGATCGATCGAAATTATTTTTCGATTGATCGAGACGCGAATTTCTGAAGATCTTATTTTCCAAAATTAACGTGATTTTCGGTGGTTTAAAGAAGGGATCTCTTCCAGATCATTCCATATCATATCAGAGCCGTTTTTCACACGAGAATAACCCTAGAGCCGCCGCTAACAAGGAGAGGAGAAGCCATCTTCTTCCTTCTTCATCCAAACTTTAGCGAGCCAATTTCCGGAGTGCAAGGAAGGAGCAAGAGAAGAAACTACGGTGCAACGCACGGATTCGTTCCAGCATTTATCGTATTTCTAAACTCGGATTTATTTGATTTACATTTTCATTAGATGTTTTTGAGGTTGAGAAATAATTTAACATCTTATTGATTTGTCTTGAATTGAATCTAGTTTATTTTATTGAGTTTGATTTTAATTGTGTTTGATTTATTGATTCGAATGTGTTTGAGGGGATTGATTACTTATTGTTCATGAATTAAATGCTTATTAAGATCAAAGCTTAGCTAAATTTGATTGAATTTTGTGAGTTATAACCGAGATCGAGAGATAACGTTATAATACACTACATTAATTCATGATGTATGTTAAGATTGAGATCGAAAGATAAAATCACATACGTGAGCACTTTGAATCGAGAGATTTAGAGTAACGAGGTTTTGAAGTTTTATGCAATATTGGATTAGTAAATAGGTGCACGAGAGTGACTTGTTCTAATTTGATATTAGTTTCTTTACAGCTCGAGAGAGTGTATTGAATATTATTGAAAACCTTTCACCTTAAGAATCAATTGTTTGGTACATGCCTATTCAAACGAATCTTTGAAGAGAACATAGTTGAACGAAAAGCGAGATAAGTTTCTCGAGCGAATTACCTTTGCATATCCGGAACCCGATTCATTTTATTTATTCTTGTGTTTTAGTTCTAATTTTCGCATTAGTTAGTCTACCCCCGTTTTAATCGTAGGTTAAATATAATTTTACTAGTTTTATTTGGTACTTATATATTAGTCCCTGTGGATTCGACAACCCTTACTTTCATTTAACTATACTAAAATTTGACAACCGTGCACTTGCGGTAGAATCGCTTCACACTACACTTTGAAATTTTCTGTTAAAAATAAAGCGGTCACTTAGTATTCAAGAATTTAATGATTTGTTCTCGCCAATCTGCCACAAATACATGAGTCCAGATTCATTACGCTATTGACAGATGTATGGGAGACCAAGAGCTCTTGTACTAGTACATTCTTGTTCTTCCATTCGTGGATTGAGCTAGCCAATTTCGCCAGCTCATCAGCTCGGCCATTTTCTTCCCTGGGCACATGTGTAAATTTCGCTTCCTGGAATTGACTCATCAATGTCCTAGCGTTTTCCACGTACTTCTTCAATTTTTCTTCTTTTACTTTATACATTATGTTCACTTGCTGAACCATGAGCATGTAGTCCATAAATGTTATAATTTTCCATGCTCCAACATCAAATGCTATTCGGAAACCCGAGATGAGAGCCTCGAATTTAGCTTCATTATTTGAGGAATGAAACCCGAAATGGATGTCTATTTTAATTTCTTCTCCTTCAGGACTAATGATCACGACACCAGCACCGCTTCCCAACTGAATAGACGACCCATCTACATACAAGTTCCACACCTTCTCTTCGGGGATATGGGTCACCTCTACCAGAAAATCTGATAATGCTTGAGCCTTGATGATAGTTCAGGGCTGGTAAGTAACGTCGAACTCACTCAGCTCGGTGGCCCATTTTATCATTCGTCCTGATTTCTGCTTTAGATAACCTCCTTCCAAGGGAGTGCTTGTCACCACCATGATGGGATGAGACAAAAAGTATGGCCGAAGTCTTCTCGCTGTAGTTATAAGAGCTAAAGCCAATTTTTCAACTTCAAGGTACCTCTGTTCTGCCCCTTGCTAACATAGTATACTGGTTGTTGTTGTCATGATTTCTCTCTGACCAACACCGAGCTGATGACCTCCTCGGTCACAGATAGATAAACGAGGAGGGTCTCATAATGCTCGGGCTTATTCATTAATGGTAATCGAGCCACGTAATTTTTCAAATCTTCGAAGGCCTTTTGACACTGGTCATTCCACTCAAACCGAACCCCTTGCCTTAATGCCTTAAAGAAAGACAAACTTCTATCGGCTGAGCGAGATATGAAGCGACTTAACACAACTATTCTTCCTGCCAACCTTTGTACTTCATTTAATCTCCGAGGAGGATTCATCTCCTGAATTGCTCTTATTTTTCCGGGTTGGCTTCAACACCTTTATTCGTGACCATGTATCCCAAGAACTTCCCACTATGTATTCCGAACATGCACTTTGCAGGATTCAACTTCATGCCAAATTTTTATAAAGTGCCGAAGACTTCTTCAATGTCATCAATTAGATTTTGCGCCCTCTCACTCTTGATAAGGGCATCATCTACATATACTTCCACATTTCTTCCTATCTGATCTCTGAATATATTGTCCATCAACCTTTGATAAGTGGCCACAATATTTTTTAGGCCGAAGGGCATGACCACGTAACAAAAGGTTCCCCCTGCTGTAAGAAAGCTTATTTTTGGTTGATCTTCCAGTGCCAAAGGGACTTGATGATATCCCTGATATGCATCCATAAGGCAAAGCAGTTCATGCCCCGCCGTAGAATCTACTAGCTGATCAATCGGGTAGCAATGCTCAGGGCATGCTTTATTTACGTCTCGGAAATCAACACATATTCGCCATTTATTTCCTAATTTGGGTACTAAAACCACATTTGAAAGCCATGTAGGAAAACTGATTTCCCGCTCGTGGCCTGCTTTCAACAATTCTTCAACTTGCTTAGCAATAATTACATCCTTCTCAGGTCCAAAATGTCTCTTCTTCTGCTTGATTGCAGGAGCGTTAGGATCAACGTTAAGATGGTGCTAAACAATTTCTTTTTTACCCCGTCCAAGTCAGCAGTACTCCAAGCGAACACTTCCACATTCTGATTCAAGCAGTAAATCACTTTTCTTTGTAATTCTGGATCTAACTGGGAACCCACTCGGGTGGTCTTAGTCGGGTGTCCAAGCTCAATCATGAGAAATTCCTCCGTGGGAATTACTCGTTCTTCAATCTCATCAAGCTTTTCTCGCTTTATCTTATTATCGTCTCCTCGTCCGTCAGCCCCTCTATTATGTCCTTTCTCCTACCTCAACTCCTGCACATAACATTTCGTCGAGGAACTTTGATTTCCTCTTACATGTCCAACTTCCTCACCTATGGGGAATTTCATCGTCAAGTGATAAGTGGATGCCTTCATGAAAAGCAGCTAGGGCTGGTCTGCCCAATATTATGTTATACGATGAAGGAGCATCTACAATGAGAAAGTAGATCATCTTGGTCTTTGTCCTCTTTTCTTCACCCAACGTAACTGGTAAAGAAACTTGCTCCACCAGACTTACAATCTCTCCAGCGAATCCATGAAGAAAAGTGTTCACCCTCTGTTCGGTTATGCTCCCCAATTCCATCCGGGTCAATGTACTTAGGAAAAGTACATCGGCCGAACTTCCTGTATCCACAAAGATTCTTTGCACATTATGATTGGCTATTTTGTGGCAGAGATATCCAATGCATCATCATGGGGGAAATGGATTCCTTGCAAATCTGTCAGGATCGATTCCGGGGGTGGTTGTCATTCCACACCCGAGTTCAACCAACTTGAGCTTCAATAGCTCGTGTTCTTGAAATAATTGCACCGAGAGATTATATCGAGTTCGGTTACAAAACCGAGTGGAAGACACTCGACATAACCTGCTCTATAACCGATTAAACATTTGAAAGGCATTTTAATGATATGCAATTAAAGTAAATAAACAAGCATTTGTTTATGGAAGTTCGAAGGTGGTGTAATCCTTCTACGTCTCCCCTTCTTCCACCTCATGGAAGGATTCCACTATAAGACTTTGATTTATACAATCCCGTTGTACAAACCCGATCCAGTTGGGAATTCCCCATCCAACTAGAACTCCTAGCAACTCAACTATGTATGTTCTTTAATGTCTCACATACAAAGACCTCTCATCGGTTGTGATAAATCATCAACCGATACAATGGTATTCACTCTTCTATTAAGCTCTCAAATACAATGAATAGAGTGAATACAAAGGCACAAATGATCTCTAACTAGATCTGATACAGCAAGGTAAGAGGTGCCAAAGGTTTGAGGAGTGCTCTTCATTTAGCATCTTTTGTCTTTTAAGTTCCTCAATTGGATCCCAAGTGGGTTTGCTTTGGAAGGCTTGGATTGATCTTCAATCAGCTATTATTGAGCTCCCAAATCATGTATATATAGCCCCAAGTAATGATATATACGTTAGACACAAGAATATGCCCGTTGGAAAAGGTTTTGCACCATTCCCGAGCTTGCAACGATCATATTCTGGTTTCTGGGCTCTTTGTATTTCGGATCGGACTGGCCGGATCAGCTTGGGAAGATCAGTCTGGCGGGATCAGCATGGGCAGATCAGTCTGGCCAGATCAGCTTGGGAAGATCAGTCTGGTCCAGATCAGTCTGGGAAGATCAGTCTGGTCCGGATCAGTCTGGGCAGATCAGCTTGATACAAAACAGATTGATAAACTTTCTCTTCTGATTTGTTGCTTGTATCTCTTGATTCTTTGATTTTTGGGCAAAGTGATCTACATGACAGTTGTAGCCCTTTCTCTTAGCTTTCCACGGAATCAAGAATCGCTCGATTAAAGTTCGTATGAGAGAGTTATGCTCGAAATACGAGGCGATGGTCATGTTGTCTGTTTGATGGATGCAGCAGCACATGACGTGACTTGCAGAAGCTTTTTGGCCATCTTAACGTCCGAATCAGTCTTTGACTTCCAAATATGACTTGTAGATATTTGTCTTAGCTTTCCAACCCATACTGAATCGTTCCGTTCCGATAAGCGAGCTAAGAGTTATGCCCACCAGACTGACAGTCGCTTGCTGTAACAGCTCGATCTTACAGGCGTCACATGGCGTGACTTGCAGAAGCTGTTTGGCCATCTTAACGTCCGATTCAGTCTTTGTCTTCCAAATATGACTTGTGGATATTTGTCTTGGGTTTCCAACCCATACTGAATAGTCTCGTTCCGTTAAGCGATCTAAGCGTTATGGCCAACAGACTGACAGTTGCTTTCTGAAACAGCTTGCTGTTTCTTCGCGGTACAGCTCGATCTTCCAGGCGTCTTTTCTCCTTGATAACAATCGAACTAGCCGATCTGTTGTGAAATATGACTTTTAGTATTTTGAGTTGGCTGTTCAACCTCTTTGGAATCACGCCATTTCGATATACGAGCTATGAGATATGATCGAAACAATCCGCTCTGCCAGAATTTCAGACTAGGTCCAGCTTGATATTTTCAAGCTACTTCTTTGTAATTCATCAAGCTCTTAATTATGATCTATGAACTGCACACTTGATGAAATATGTTAGCAACACAATAACAAGTTTTGTTAACATCAAAACCAAGATTATTCGGGTTTCCAAAACCCAACAAAATCTTCAGGCCCGAAAGTAATACTTGGCCTTTCTGGATGTTATGTGTGACAATCTACATCACTTGTAACTTCCGAGCATAACTTTTTCTTGCCTGACTAGAATCTCTGCCTGATATTCCCCTAGAAATCATATGTATAGTTCCTCGGTAATGAACATTATTTAGGGCCACCTCCCCTACAGTTTGGTTGTCATCCTCATCTTGCCTCTCTCATTTGATTGCCCACGCTACTGGCCTAAGTGCACCCCTCCTCGGATTAGCATTATTCCGAGGAGGTGGGTTATTGCCAACTGGTCCATCACGGGGTTCTTGCCTTCCCAAGCCTACCGGGTCTTCTTCCCCGAAAATATCATCATCGGAATTGTCCACCTCGGAAATATCCACCTCGACCTCTCTTCGGCTCCCTATAATTCATGGCTACTTCTCGAGGAGGTCTCATTAGGAGATACTGTTCGAAACTCCTTTTCGGATGTTCTACTTGTTTATCCCTCCGATTTAGTTCATTTCCTGTTTTCACCACTTTTCTTTGTTTCATTCATTGGGATTCTTCTAAGTTGATATATTTAGAAGCTCTTCCCAGTAGCTCGTCATATTCAGAAGGTGGTTTTTTAGCTAAGATCATAACAGATCTCCTTCTCGTAGCCCTTGAGTAAAGGCGCTAATGAGTATCTCCGAGGTAACATGGGGGACGTCGAGGCATGCCTGATTGAATCTTTTTAGGACGTCCCGAAGAGACTCCTTTTCTATTTGCTTGAGTCCGAACAGGCTGGGGGTTGTTCTCTTGCAACTTCTACTGCTCGCGAATTGATGTAAGAACAACAAGCTGAATTTGGGAATGAATCTATTATCCCCGATGGTAGTTGATTAAATCAAGACTGAGTTTCACTCCATCTGTGAGTTGGTGAAGGAGCGAAGCATTCTCAAATCACGATAAATACTCCTCGGGATCTGTGCTGCCATCATAATTCCCCACATTCAAAGTTCAAAAATTAGGTGGTAAGGGATCGTCGAGGAGCAAATGTGCTCCTCCGTACTGGATAGATACGCCCCTCCATCTTGTTGCGTATCTGCTGCAACTCATCTTTCAGATCTTCCATCTGATTGTGCAATGTTTTATCACTTTCTTCGCCCATCCGACTGGAGAGATCCTTAACTCCTTCACTTCCTCTTTCGGCCGTTTCGAAGAAGCCAAGTCTTCTTCCTCTTCAGTGGTTCTCTCTTGTTGGTGCGGGATCATAAATTGCTTCATGACTTCCCCTATAGATTTTGCAGTTACTTCAGTTAATTGCTCCATAGGCACTCCCCCCATTGGAAATGCCTGGGGAATGTTTTGAGACGACTCCACATCATCTTCTTCTTCTTCACGCACCGGGGACGAATATGAAGGGGGATTTGGTATATACCCCCTTGAACCTCCGCGGCCTTTACTTCTAACTATACTTCTTTCCTTTAATCTACGCGAAACATCCTTTTTCTTCAACGTCTTAGCTCAATGTTTCCCACAGACGGCGTCAATGATGTGATCCTATATTTTTCGTGTTCGGTAGAATAAAGTATTTGCGAAAAATAAACAAAACACCACAAATTTCACGTGGAAAACTCTCAAAAGTGAAGGGAAAAAACCACGGGACATTATCCAGTATAAATTCTTCACTATAAAAATGGATCTGTTACAGGACTTTCACACAAAATATGAATAACATATTCCTTAAACAAAAATATTATAAAAAGACATAAAAAGACCGTACAGACTTGAAATGCTCTCTTCAGAGTCTTTTTTTGCCTCAAGAGTCCAACCCCTCTCAATAAGACCATCAATGTGTATTTATAGAGCCGATTCCGGTGGTCAGCTCGCTGCACATTTATTTACGCCGGTTGATTTGTTGGTTATGTCCGGGTCTTTCGCTACTTTTTTGACCAATATGACGAGTAGGATTTAATAGTGTTCTGATACCTTGTGCTCGGGGTGACGTTCTCAGGATATTTCTGTTCGGTATTTGCAAAACTTGGATGCTTAAAAAAATTAATCATAATATTTCCAAATTTTTGGAGTGGGTGGATGATTGCCTTCCTCTTTCCCAACCATAGTGCCCTTTATTTGCCACTTGAAATTTATATCAGCCTCGACCATTAAACCAATCCCTATTTTTTTCTAAACTGAGGGTGTAGAATTCCAATACTAATTAGAAAAATATTAAATATTTCTCAAACTTTTAATAATAGCTCTAAATTTGAAATGGTATATGATGTGATCCTATATTTTCGTATTCGGTAGAACGAAGTGTTTGCGAAAAATAAACGAAAGACACCACAATTTTTACTTGGAAAACCCTCAAAAGTGAAGGAAAAAAACCATGGGACCTTGTCCAGTATAAATTCTTTACTATAAAAATGTATCAGTTACAGGACTTTGACACGAAGTATGAATAACAAATTCCTTAAACAAAAATATTATAAAAAGACATAAAATGACCGAACAGACTTGATATGCTCTCTTCGGAGTCTTTTCTTGCCTCAAGAGTCCAACCCCTCTCAATAAGACCATTAGTGTGTATTTATAGAGCTGATCTCGGTGGTTAGCTCGTTGGAAATCCGGAACACGATCACCTCTGATCGCGGCGTGCGTTATTGGGGAAAGCGTGTCCGAGAAATCCATGTTCCATTACTACATGTTTAATTACGCCGGTTGATTTGTTGGTTATGTCTGGGGCTTCCACTACTTTTTTGACCAATATGCCGAGTAGGGTTTAATAGTGTTCGGATACCTTGTGTTCGGGGGTGACGTTCTCAGGATATTTCTGTTAGGTATTTGCAGGGGATTTTACCCAAGAAAACCGATATATCATATGACATCAGCATATTTATTAAATAAGTTTGGGTAAAAAACGGACACCTCCAACGTTCACCCCATTTATCACTACACCTTACGTTTCAAAATGTGCACTTAACACTATGAACAATTTTAAGTAATGCACTTAACCCTCTAAACAATATTCTGGAACATTTTTTCTGAATATTCTGGCTGCAGATTCCCTCACACGCGACATGTCACGGTCGAGGGTATGCATGTCTTTCATGTATTTTCTGCAGGAATTTTACAAGTATACTCATCAGAAAATACATGAAAAGGAATTATACAAGAAAATACATACATACTTTTCGACCGTGACATGTGGGACGCACGTGAGAGAATTTGGAGCCAGAATATTCGGGAAAATTATTCCTGAATATTGTTAGGGGGTTTTAGTGCAATACTTAAAATTGTTCATGGGGTTAAGTGCACGTTTTGAAAGGTTATGGGGTGAAGTGCTAAAGAGGTTGAATGTTGGGGGTATCCGCTTTTTACCCAATAAATTTAGATAAACTTTTTTTCTTCTTCTAAAATTAGTTTACCATTTTTACTTTATAACAAATTATCTTACTTGGGTTTCAAGTTCAAATTTAAGTTTGCAACACACCAAACTATAATACATCACATACTAAAATATGGGTCATTAAGTAGATATTCGACTATGATATCTTACTACTATGCATTGATACTAGGTTGAAATTATTGCATTTCAATGTTTATCAAGTTGAACAAGCACCTGGAAAACCAGTTACATCCCGAAAAATCACTCTACCATGGCCAAAGCCCGAAAGACACAATAAGCATCTACTAGACCATAAATTGTTGTAGCCTTGTAGGGGGTATAATTTGATCAAAGTTGGGAGAATACATCTTTTAAAAGTCTCCAAAACTTCTCAAACATCAAACACAATCGATCCTTCGACAAATTTTTGTGCAAAACGTCATTTAAAATATTCGAGGTGCGTCTTAGGCTCTTACTGCAAGGACCAAGACATCGTTATGCCTAAAGCTCTCGATGCAACAGTCAAGAATCCTCGGAGCGTAATGTAAACGTTTTCGAAGCCTAAATTTAGATAGTATGTCTGCAAAATTTCTTACTTGCGTATAGCTTATTGTAGAGAGACATGAAGATGACTGATGTACAAATACAAATTCTGACACTACAAGTCAATGCATCAAAGACAGAAACTTATCGAAATTTAGAACTAATTTCCCAGTTTCATAAATATGTGCATCGTACATATGGAGAAATAATATTAAAAAAATATTTTGCAGAAGCTTATGCTACTAAAAACAATGGTAGATACACTTCTAGTTGGATTCTACCCCCTACAAATATAAGTGAATAAATAGTCTACTAGTATATTAGAAATTTAAAAAAGGAGAAGAAAAACTTAAGATGACCATTGATCTGGTACTGTAAGAAAGTAACTGGTCATAGCTTTTCTGAATCTTTTCTTGTACTGTTTCGGGGAAATAATAGTGGGTGAAGCATTCGTTAGTCCACCGAGTATCCCAGATGTCTTCACCCATGTCTCCAGATGCTTGTCCCAAGTGTACTGTCTCATGAAATCAATTATCCCTATCACCAACTCCTTTCGATCCTCATCTATACCCACTAGCAACGAGTAATCCATCACATCGATCGACTGTAAATGAAAGAAAAAGGCGTAAAAGTTTGAATCTTGCAAATGAAATGCATATGATATAGTACCCTAAGAAAGAGTCCAGAAAAGGATAATTCATTCACCATACAGATCAATGAAAGTGAAAAAGGATGCTAACTAATTATTCATGGAAATGGAACTCAGTGGGACTGATCTAATCAAATTCTCTATAACACTCTGATCGAAAGTTTAAGATAATAAGGTTTAATGTATCGATCGATCAAAATGAAAAGGGGTATTGCATGATCCTATTAATTCAAAGTAAAAATGGAGTGTGAAAAATGGAATACCTATATACCTCTGTATGTCTTACATTTCAGGTCAAAGATAATCAGACAAGCATTGGTAACAAAAGTTTAAACAAAAATCTGACAATTTTAGCACATTTTCAGGGTAGAACAGCATACCGCTAAAAATGATGTATCGTTCCAAACAGCTCTCTCTAGGCTTCTTTTTGCTTTGCTTCCAAGAAATAGAGGATTCATACGCAGTGTTTCTAAGAGATTCGCATCTAACATCACTTTGTTTGCTCCTGTTGGGTCTGAATTGTAACGGGATCGCAATGAGCCCTTCAAATCATAAATTTTTGAAACGTTTCTTCTAAAAAAGAGATTTTCCATCACCATCAAATCCATTTTCATTTCCTTGCCACCTTTCAAGTGTTTGACGGCTACCTATTATTTAACAGTTGAAATAGCGTTATATATTTCACCAAGGGTAAACAAACACATCCATAATATAATCCCATAAGATTGAGACACGGAATGTCGAACCTGATATATGCCAAGAACTTTGGCAAGACAGGTTGGACTTCCCGAGTTAAGAGCATCTGTCAAATACTTGAAATACTCCGGTGAAAAATAGTTGAAAGATTCCAGCTCGGTCTTTGTTACCTGTTTGATTATGAATCGTTCATCAAATGATTTGGCAAAATAAACATTACTTTTCCCACCTTGTGCACTCCATCTCCTACAACGGCTCAGGGAACGAATAAAATCCAATTCGCTAGGACAGCATTTCTTCCGTAGAGCATCAAATTGCTTTGCAAAATAACAAGTGACAGAAAACTTCACCTTTCCTGCAGCATTAAAATGCTCGTCTTCAAAAGAAATCCTAAGATGAGGTGAACTTTTGGGATCGGTAAATAGCAAACCGACAACAGATGAAGCATCTTCAGGGAAGTGATTTCCATGGTGCATGTATTCCAAATCGAGAGAACTGAAAGACTGCCATGCTGAAAGGTGGGAAGCCAATGATGAACATTTGCTGATTGGACTAGCATCTGATCCTCCTTCAACCCCATTTGGCATATCAATCATCCAATTTTCGTACTGTTTGGTACTAAGGGCATAACATATGACGCTCGTTGGCTCGTCATCATAAATGGTAAGTACGATATCACTCAGGGAATTTCGGACAACCATTAATCTTGCACCTTCAGTCAAAAGATATGCTGAAGAGATAAATGAACGAGATGTAGCGAACACAAGATTTGATGTTTCAACTTCACAGGAACTTTGTGTGTACGAATTGGGATCCCTGATCATGTACCTGTAATCGCCAGAGGCATGAAAAGATCGAATAGTTGAAAAATGTGAAGAAGGCAGCAGTCCTTTACTCATTCGTTCTTGGAGCCTCTGAGGAGAATCGAAAGAGTAAACTCTTGTTGGTAGCATCAGTCTTTTAAAATATGGGTTATTTTTCTGATTTATTTGCCTCGATGCGGTTGATTCGGAAGCATCTGTGTTTATAATATCAGCACCAGACCATGCTGAATCTATCTTATCAGAAAGGTTTGATCCAGCCGAAGGGAGGCGTTCTAAGGATGTAATATTGATAGCACTATGCTCTTCGTGGCACATTACGTCAGCTTTATTTTTTGAGAAAGCGTTAAATGCATAGATTTCTTTGAAATCTTGCTGAAAATAATCAGATTCTTCAGTATTGGATGGTACAGCTCTGATGGGAAATTCCTCTGATCTGAGATTGTGAGACACATTATCTTCACGACCAACTGCAAGGCAGCCATCCTTGAAATGTGTATCAGAATCATTCAATTCGATAGAAGGTGCAGATTCATTTGGAGGCTTCACTCTGGAACATTTCTCGAAGAGGGATTCCAGTTGACACATCCGTCCATCCCAAACTTGTGAACCAACTAGCAGAGAATGCCTCAAACGATTTATTTCAAGAATGTCAAGTGCCTCTATATCCTGCTCTTGAATATCTTTGTCAGCTGATTGGAGCAAATCCTACAAAGTAGAACGCCAGAGAAGCCGACACATTATTGAATTTTTTTATAAAAGTATAATAAAATTGCATGATTAGATTAGTTAAGATTGTAATGTAAGAGAAATGAGATACAAAACAGGGATTAAGTCAGATGGATGCCAATTAGCACTCACTTTGTAATACTTCATTTCGTTGGCAAGTATGTTCTTTAGCTCTAACGCATGGTTATGCAACTCATTTGTGTCACATAATTTATGAACAGAAGATGAGATTTTATGTTGAATTTCCTGAAGAACTGCTGATATGTTGGCATACAAGAGTTCTGCCTTGCTCAAAATCTAAGGATAAAGAGACAGATAGTCAAGCTACCAACTTAATCAAAGAATAAAAAGCACTTGAAAGTTGAAAGAAAAAGTTTTTTTTTATTATAAGAACCTCAGATGCTTCTTTTCTAATCCAGCTTTGTTCACCAGCACTGAACTCAAGGACGGATGGAGGCAAATGAACAGAATAGATGTTTATGGGAGAATATCGAAAGAAAGCAATCATACTTCCAAGTCTGTCAAAGATGTAAGTTCAAAAAAAATTAATTATTTTACCACTACTGCAACTTAACTCAAAGTTTGGCAAAACTTTGTGATACGAGAAGAAAAATATTTCCATGTGAACATTAAAGTGGCTCATCATACTATACGTATGCATAGAAACCTATGCACATGGAGTCTAATGACAGCTTCAAGGTATAAAATCACATGTGTACCTTTATTTCAATATTTTATTAAAAATATCGTATAATATTAGAGATATGATGGTCGATTCATATCTTAAAGTTATGCTCTTTACTAGAGGTGGGGTCCTGAATGGATCTTTTTTTTCCTAAAACACTGCCAATAATCAGCCACTTGATTTTTTAAAACAGGTCTTTGCCTCTTTTTCTCATTTCACTGGGTGATTTAAGCATTTCACCCTATTTGTAAGCATAACAAGGAATTTAAGCTGCAATATAAATGAATGTCAAGTTACGCACCCGAAAAACCTGAGGCAGTCCCTCTGCAGAGAATGACCACAGCTTGCAACACGATTGCCAGTGGCATGGTTTGAAAAACTAAGTTCAAGAAACTTTCCAAAAGAAAGTCCCCAGGCAGCATCAGACATAACCACTCTTCGAGTGGTTGGTGGAACACCTTCCATGTAAGCACACTTGAGGCATCGATGCCACATCCATATCTTACCAACACGTTCCCCAGGAAGATTAACTGAGGGCAGGTGTCTCACATTTATAATAAGATTTCCATGCTGATGAGTATAAGAAATGACATGGGCTTCGGCTGATTCCTTGCACGAGCAACAGAGGGACGACTGAAAATACAAATCATAATGAATAAGTTAATCATACAAACTAGAAAGTAAAGTAATTCATCAATACCTGATCAAACATATTGTCTCTCAGATATCTCCCAAGTGGTTTATCAGATGGTCCGTAGAACTTTATACGAAGGAGACGGGCACGCTCACAAACAGTTCCATTAAGCATGCAGTGGCTAGAGAAAGACACTACAATGCTTTGATTACAATCATTAGAAGAATAGCATTCACCGGAAGTTTCACTGCCACGAGCCCCCTCCATTTGACCTAATGATCCTCTTGGGATATGATTTAAATTTCTTGAACCAGTAGGCGTAAGTTTTACCTCCAATAACAAATTCTCCTCACATGCCTCAGATTGTGCATTTTTGTATCGCAACTCATCTGGCAAAGAAACATCACAACCTGTGTTGCCAAGCTCAGACAGTGATTCCTGCAATCCAAGCTCCAAATTAAGATCAGCTAATTGAAAATCAATATTTCGGACATCAATTTCTTCCCTGTCACCGATAGTCACAACTGGATCAGGCATCGCAGCTATGGTCCTAGTCATCTCTTGATCAATATGAAATGGTTTTCCATCCATATTAGGAAGACTGCCTTCATCAGCAAAAAATGAAGTCTGTAGTGATAAATGATAAGCTGCGAAGACAGCATACTTGACCACATTTTTGACCTTCTTAAGCTCTTCACGCGATGAGCCCCGCAGGACAACCTATATGATGTGCAAAGAATAAGTTTCTCCTTACATACTTCCTTTTTACTCAGGGACTAACAACTTTACAAATTCAACATTTATCAATAGTGCACTACACATACGCAGATACCAATGGTAAGAAATCAAATAGGACATACACTGATTTTTCCTAGGAAGATATTAGCAGGGGTTCCACAACTATAACACATTTAACTATAAAGCTTAAAATAAATGCACATTAAGGAGATGAATTACTTTCTTTGGAAACAAGATGGAGGCTATGTCCCTTGTTGGAATTTTTTTAACAATGTTAGGGTGGCATGTTCAACAATTATGAGGAAGTGAGGGGATAAAAGTAGTAGATTCAAAGGAGAAGAGAGGCCAAAATTGTCGAGGCACGAAGTTCTTGAGTAAATCACCTAGAGTTTAACTTCAAACAAGGCAGAGCGAATAAAAGAGATCATACAGATGACCCCAACTAGATGGCGACAATGACAGCAATTACCAAGTGCTCATAGTTAACTCATATATAAAAAGGTAGCCTAAAATTTCTGTTAGACTGTTTCAAGAGCATCAAGTTTACGGCCAAATCAGCAGAACCACAAACTTCTATTCTCACTGCAAAAGCTCAATGATACCTTTGATGCGATACTCTCTCAGACAAAAGCTCAATGATACCTTTGATGCGATACTCTCTCAGACAACGTTGGATTGATAGATTTGGATTTCATAACGGATTTTAAATGAAAGGATGAAGGAATTTCAAATGCTTTCAAAGATGGTCTAAAAATTTACTGGATTTGAAGAACCTTAAATTCCTTAACCTCTCTTTTTTGTCCAAACATACATGAGGGGTTTTTAATCGATGAAGCTCAAATCCATCAATCCAAACATAATAATTTAATCCAATTCTAGAAACACTTAAACAAGAACAAGGAAAGAACTGCAGAATGTCCAAACAACTGGATATGAGTTGAAAATGATATATTTTTCAACAACATTCAGAAAGAGTGAGATTTTGTATGTGCCCCATTTGTACTTGTGGTATGAACAGAGTTCAAAGAAGAGTGTAGAAAGATGAGTTTTAAGAGAACTAGAAACTCTTTATTCAAAACTACATCAAAGAAGAGATACAATGTAGGTTTATATAGACTCCTAATACTAAAGAATCCTAAGAAAAGAAAACACTCCAATAAATCAAATACAAAGATTATCTTATCTCCTTATCTCATAACAATCTCTATCTATCTATTTATTCAGCACTCCCCCTCAAGCAGGGTCATATATGTCTATCATGCCCAGCTTGGAACAAAAATCTTCAAATAAAGGATGATGAAGGGCCTTAGTTAAGATGTCAGCAAATTGCATGTGAGTGGAGACATAATTGAGATCAATAATTCTCTTCTCGATCTTTTCACTGATGAAGTGTCGATCTAACTCAATGTGTTTGGTACGGTCATGATGAACTGGATTTTTAGCTATGCTTATGGCGGCTTGATTATCACACATCATTTCAACTTGATGATTGTTGTCTAGCTTGAGTTCACTTAGCAACCTTTTCAACCACATTCCTTCACATATGCCTTGAGCCAAGGCACGATACTCTGCTTCTGCACTTTCCTAGCTACAACAGTTTACTTTTTACTCCTCCATGTTACCAGATTTCCCCATACAAATGCACAGTAAGCAGATGTTGATCTTCTGTCAGTGTGAGAGCCAGCCCAATCAGCATCACTGTAAACTTTGACACTTCTGTTTGTCGACTTCTTGAAGAACAAACCCTTCCAGGATTTCTTTTGAGATACCTCAATATTCGGTATACAACATCCATATGATCCTTGGTTGGGTTATTCATAAATTGACTGACAACGCTAACCACAAAACCAATATCCGGGTGTGTGTGTGAAAGATAAATTAGCTTCCCCACTAAGCGCTGACACCGTCCTTTGTCAACCAATGGACTGTCTTCTCTTGCTTCCAGCTTTACTTTAGTGTCATCGGTGTGTCTATGGGTTTGCATCCCAACATTCCAGTTTCCTTTAGGAGGTCCAATACATATTTTCTTTGAGAAATAAAGATACCGTTGGATGATCGAGCAATTCCATTCCTAAAAAATACTTCAAATGTCCTAGATCTTTCATTTCAAATTCCCTAGAAAGTAGGGCTTTCACCTGAGTCATTTCATCATTGTGGTTTCCTGTGAGAACAATATCATCAACATACACTATAAGAATATTGATCTTTCCTTCCTCTGAATTTTGGCAAACAATGTGTGATCAGACTGACACTGTAAGTAACCGTTCCCCTTTAGAACAGTGGAGAAACGATGGAACCAAGCTCGGGGTGATTGCTTCAGGCCATAAAGGGATTTCTTCAAGTTGCATACTTTATTAACCGTAGACTGAGTCCCAAATACAGGAGGAATATCCATATAGATTTCTTCCTCAAGATCTCCGTTGAGAAAGGCATTCTTGACATCAAGCTGATATAAGGGCCAATCCATATTTCCAGCAATAGAGAGAAGAACTCGGATAGTATTTAACCTGGCAACTGGAGCAAACGTCTCTTGATAATCAATGCCATAAGATTGGGTATACCCTTTTGCAACTAATCTGGCTTTATATCGCTCTATGCTCCCATCAGATTTATGTTTCACTGAAAAAATCCATCTACATCCAACAGTCCTCTTATTCGGAGGTAAATCAGTAATGAGCCATGTTTTGTTTTTCTCTAGAGCTCTTATTTTGTCTAGGACAGCAGATTTCCAATTTGGGTCTTGCATAGCAATCTCAATATTGGACGGTATCTGGACCTGATCTAAACATGACACAAAAGCTCGATATGTAGGAGATAAGTGATCAGTTGAAACAAATTTAGATATAGGATGCTGAGTGCATGATCTCACCCCTTTTCTAACTGCTATAGGCCTATCATCAGAATCATCAATACTGTGGTTAGAAGAATCAGTATTACCTCGTGGTTTCTCAGCAAAACGTGGATCCAAGGAGGAGTCATGACAATGCTGAATTTGTTCAGGTTCCCGATACCTCCTAGAGTAAACCTGCAATGGTGGTTCAGGCACATGAAGTGGATGATGAGAGATTGTGAAAGGCTCTATAATGGGTACGGTTGGCTCTATAATGGGTATGGTTGGTTGGATTGCTGCTGGAGTTTGATATTCATTCAGATTGCTCTCCCCCGGAATCGAAGAACGAGGACAAAAAGGCTGATTTTCAAAGAATGTCACATCCATGGTATGGAAGAAACGCTTGAGAAGTGGTGAGTAGAATTTATATCCTTTTTGGTTGGGAGAATAACCAAGAAAAATGCATTTTATCGATCGAGGGTCAAGTTTACCCCGAGCATGTGAGTGGATGTGTACAAAGGAAGTACATCCAAAGATTTTGAGTGAAATAGTCGGTAAAAGGTGCGATGTAGGATAAGTCCGGAGAAGGGTTTTTATAGGAGTATCAAACTTGATGATACGAGAGGGCATCCTATTAATGATGTAAGCGGCAGTCAGAACTGCATCACCCCAAAAACAAGAAGGTACATTATGGGAAAAGAGTAAGGAGCGAGCAACCTCAAGTAAGTGACGATTCTTGCGCTCAGAGATCTCATTCTGTTGAGGAGTATCAACACATGAACTTTGGTGGATAATACCTTGGGTATGTAGGTAAGCGCCAAGGTTGGAGTTAAAATAGTCACGGGCACGGTCAGTTTTTATACACGAATACGGGTAGAGAATTGGGTTTGAAGCATGGTGTTGAATTGCTTAAAAAGGTCACTTGTTTCAGATTTGTCTTTCATTAAGAAAAACCCATGATAGTCTAGTGTGATCATCAACAAACAGTAAACACCAACTAGAACCAGTGACGTTTTTAACTCTGGAAGGACCCCAAATATCGCTGTGAATGAGTGAGAATGGATGGGATGGCTTATACGCAATAGATTTGAAGTAATGACGAGTATGTTTAGATAATTGACAAACATCACACGTGAAAGAATTCAAATTTTTATTGCGAAATAACGAAGGAAAAAGTTTTGCAAGATACAAAAAACTCGGATGCCCTAAACGATAATGTAATAATAAAATATCATTGTTCAAACTCAAAGAATTAATAGAAAATGAGAAACTAAATGACGTGCACACTGAGAAGCAACAGCACAAGTGGGTCGAATGAGGTATAAGCCCGCACAGATCTCAGCATTGCCAATCGTCCACCCCGAAGCCAAGTCCTGAAAAACACAAGAGGTAGACAAGAATTTAGTGACACAGTTGAGATCCACACTTAGGCGACTAACAGATAACAGGTTGCACTCAAGATCAGGAACATATAAAACCGATTTTAGCACCAAATCCTCCAAGATGGGTACCGAACCAGTGCCAACAACTGGCACGCAGCAACCATTTGCAATCCGGACAGAGCAACCTGAAGTGCTCGGCTGATAGGATTGAAACATTTTCAAATTCCCCGTCATGTGCTCAGATGCACCTGAATCAATGATCCAATAATCTGATAACATCTGATGTGAGAGCAAGGCTTTGGAACAATACCTGTATGGGCATGATTACCAGCACCAAGAGGCGGAGCGTTGTTGGATGGAAGTGCTTTAGACAACAAATTTTGAAGGGCGTCAAGTTGCTCTTTGCTGAAGGGTTGGGAAGCTTGGCCAGATCCGTCAGATTGGGCAACTTGAGCACGCCGCTGACGGAAAGAGTTCCAGTTTGCCGGTTTACCATGAATCTTCCAACAAGTGTCAAGAGTGTGATTAGGTCTGTTGCATTTTTCACACCAAGGGCGACAATTACGCATATTATTGGAGGAACCGGAAGGCTGCCCAACCGAGCCAGTGTGATGAGAAGCGATATCTTGTTGAGGTGCCACACCAGGAAGGGTTCTTGGTGCTGCCAAGGCTGATCCCTCAATTAACTGGGTACCAGTCGGAGAGCTCATCATTAATTTCCTTCGGCTCTCTTCATGGCACATGGCGGAGAAGGCTTCACGCAGCCGAGGCAGGGGCTTAATGGGCAGAACCCGTGCCCGAACATCATCAAGGTTGGTGTTGAGGCCCAATAAAAATTGAAAAAGGCGTCGAGTTTCGACGATGGATCTGTGAATTGATTCATCATCAGAACACTTCCACTCATAGGACTCGAAAAGATCCAGTTGTTGCCAGTATCTTGTAAGGTCTGTGAAATACTGGGTAACGGTGGACTCCCCATGTTTCAGCGCCTGAATGCGGCTTTCGATGTCAAACAGCTCGGCGATATTATCCTTGCTGGAGAAAGTATCCCTGGCAGCATCCCAAACTGATTTGGCCGTGGAATACAATAGGAATTGTTCACCAATATCGGGTGTCATGGAATTGATAAGCCATGACATCACCATATTGTTTTCGATATTCCAGGTTTTAAACGCTGCTTCATCAGTTTTGACAGGGCAGCGGCTTGATCCGGAAATAAAGTCATCTCGACCCCTACCTCGAATAAACATCCTCACCGACTGAGACCATTGAAGGTAATTAAGTCCACTTAACCGATGATTCGTAATAGGATTGGAAGAAAAATCAGTTAGTGTTGGTGGGGTGAGTGTAGTGGTAGAATTTGTGGTGGCCGGGGAAGAAGATTCTGTAGAAGCCATTTGTGCGATGGGGAACGAACCAAAAGACGTCGGAAAATCTGGGTTCATGCAATTGATGACTTTCACGAAAAAAAAAACTGCCGAAAAAATATTGGTTGCAATAACCAATCACTCGTATAAAAGAAAAACGGCGATTGACTATTAGGAGAAAAACAAGGCAGATCAGCGACGGTAAGCGCTGAAATAAGGTGAGCAGATACGCTTGACGTTGAATTATTTAGGGGCCAGAATCGATTGTGCAATTGGAGTGCCCAAGGATGATGATTAATCGATGGGCTGTGAAGAATTGAACGAAAAAAAATTGATCCTGGTATGAACTCAACCTTACGGCTCTGATACCATGTAGAAAGATGAGTTTTAAGAGAACTAGAAACTCTTTATTCAAAAATATATCAAAGAAGAGATACAATGTAGGTTTATATAGACTCCTAATACTAAAGAATCCTAAGAAAAGAAAACACTCCAATAAATCAAATACAAAGATTATCTTATCTCCTTATCTCATAACAATCTCTATCTATCTATTTATTCAACAAAGAGTTATCAAAAATTCATTATCTGGTAAAAGCTTCATTTCATGACTCCTAGGTCAAATTATAAGCATCTCAATCAATTATATCCGGGGTCATATGCATGGTGATTTCAGCAAACATTGCTCCCATAAATATCTTATAATCAGAATATGACATGTGTTTCATACACACCGTTACTGTCATTTAAGTAAGACAGGGTGTCATGGGAAGAAATCACATGCTGGGTGTTACCTTAGATTGTTAAATGATAAAAGCTTCTGATAATTGATTCCAAACTTTTAGAAAACTTGTCCTTGCATCAACGAGAAAACTCTGGACATTACTTAGCCTTAACTTGACATAGTAACATGTTTCGGAATGTTCTAGTGTAAAGATTTTCTGTAAAGATAAGCGACCATTGTTATGAAGCATTGGATAGATATCAAACACCGATCATATTTTGTAGCTGCATGAAGGTGGGATGTTAGTCCAAGGAGAAGGAGAAGACCCTTATTTTATTGACAGACTATTACAGAAGCCAATTCCCAAACTAATAGAAAGAGGTAGGTGCTTTGAGAATTGACATAGCCAAGAGACTCATCCACTCACTAATGACAGATGAATATGGAAACAAACAAAATATACAATTGAAAACAGATATAACTTAATTATGATTCAACAGTAAGACATGGGCCAAAAGTTTAAAACAAGAAATGCTTAGTATGTCTTTTTCCGACCAAAAAAAAGAAATGCTTAGAAAATCAATTTTCATATGATTTGTAAGAGTTTGAAATCACGTTACCGTGCATCCTAAATGCCTGGGACAACCTTCAAAAAACATTAAGGTTTTTGATGGTTTTTTGTTTAATTGATTAAGAGGTGCATGCTCTTCTGAAATTTTCTCCAATCGGAATATATCACAGTGCCCCAACCTTGTTCCTGATATATGATCAGTTGATGGAGTTATAAAAGCACCGGTGCATCTGGCAATCCTCTCTAATAGTGGTCTTTTAACATTTAACACCAAAGAGATCTCTTTTGCTAACAAATGCTCTATTGCAAATGAAGATACACTTTTTTCCACTAGCAGAACATTGGGATGATGGGCCTCTATCTTCGAAACAATCATCTTTAAATGATCATTTTCCTGATTCAGAATTATATTCATAATATTCATGCAAATAGCTTCCGCTATATAAGAAAATGAAGTGAGATAAATAAGAAAATCGAGATTGAACCTGTTGCAGTAATGTATTGAAAGATGCCAGCTGATTAGGGACCCTTTGGTACTCAAGCGCCCCTCCTAAGAGAAGTATTCTAGTCTGTTTGTATTCAGATGTCATACGCTTGTGTTTTATATTCTTTGTACACACTATTCCTTTGATAAATTTGCTGCATTGACAAGAATATTCACTTAAACATGTACCATTGACACAGGAATGAGGGTTACGAAAAATCTTTCAACAGATATGTATGTTCACCTCTCACTTGGGCTTCCAGAAGCTACACATTTGACCTTCACATGGTCACAGGGATCCATACTACCTCCTCGATTAGTATTGGGCTTTATGAAGTTTGCTGCGTTCCATACCATTGTTGTTATTATGTCGAGCCAGTTCTTAGCAGTGTTCTCTTCAGATGTGATTATACCTTGCCCTTCCAAAAGCTGTGACACAAGAGATCTAAAATGCCCCAATGCCAAAGCTCGAAAGGGTTCTTTTTTATCAATATTTTGCTTCTCCTTCACCAAAAACGTGCTATCAAGATTAGATGTACCGATAATTATTGCACCTGAATCCTCCCCTTCATCATCCTCATCATCATAAGAAAAGAAACTGGTTTCCCCCACATCACTGCCGATATCAGGGGGAGGAGGAAACCAAATTAGACCATTGTTATCAAAATCCAATGGCTGTGTCACCTTCTCACTTGTATTCAGTAATGCTGATGTATCTTCACTCTTTTCCGTATCCCGATTCCCTTTAGCAGACTTTTCTAAAATTGCATGCTCTTGATCGAAGGGACCGTCCATCAAGGTTCTCCCTTTCCCTTGCTGTACATAATGCCTGACTCTATTAGAAGAAATATGAATCCTAGAGGGGCTATCAGAAGGGCGTTTTGATCCAACAGATGTAAAATTATAAATTTCGGGTATAGCACTAACACTACCAGAAGTTACAGCAGGAGTATCATGAAAGTATTCAACTGACTTGCTGAAAAAGGAACTTGTGAATTCCTCTCTTTCATCTTCATCAGTCCTGCAATAATAAACATACAGGTATATATAATAGAAAGACAAGGACAAATTACAACATCAATTTCAAACAAATAAAAAAAGATCTGAATTAACAGACACCAAGCAATCTCATATGCACTAATCCCATCCATAGAAATTAGCAACAGCCAACTAAAATAAATACAAGCTCAATCTACTTGCTCAACCAGACATGTTAACCCATTAGGAATGAAATATGAATATTCGAAGTTTACATCAAGATAAATTTAGTGAGACCGGATAGCTCCTATCTATCATAACCTAAATAAAAATAAACAAGATCTACTTCAATTAGTACCAGTAAACTGAAATAAACAAGAGATGAAAGAATATTAACCGAAACCCTGCAACAAAAAACTTTCATTTCTTACCTGCTTGGCGAGCGATTTACAGAGCATGGAGATGGATGATTTGAAAAGGACACATCATTACTTCTAGTGAGAGCGCATGGGGAGTCACCATCAAATTCCTCACCACTAAAACTTGGTGATGATGGTTCCGGGCTTTGTCTTGGAGATTCAGAAGGATAGACTATACCACTGCATCTTCGAGCATTTTGATCGTAAGGGTCAGGCTCAAAACATAACTGGCACGACTTGATTTTAAGGACGGTCTCTGTTGTCTCCTTTAAACCACCAAGCGAAACTAAATGCATAGAAGCAAGGCCTTGCACAGAGTCGCCACACAGTAGCTGTCCACAGCTTTCACATTTGCACTTGATGCTAGAATCCGACATACTACTCTTGCAATGGCAACATGTTGTGCAATTAATATCACTCATCTTGAAGCCACAGGATATTGAAGTTGAATCACGCTTACCCCAAGAAATCCAAGACCTAACTTTCTCTATCAAATCCAGAATAGAACTATCAGGTATTCCCATAGACCACAATATCCCACCTCATATAACACGAAATCTGGCATCCTAGATAATAACTTCTACGCCTAACCCTTCTCCTACTTTATATTCTTTGTTCAATAAATGCTGATTATCATCTAACAAGATACAAACTTGGTCTAATTAGCTATCAGTAACTGTCAAAACCCGGAATAAAAATGGCGGGTTTCTCTTCTATTCCTGTTAGGGTGTAAGATATTTTACTTTCCCCACAGAAAAACACAGAAGGAATTTCCAGAAACTATACTCGGTTAGTTATCAAATTCACAATTCCCAACAACATATAAATCTTACTTCTTATAAGAAAAAAGTACAAAATCCCAATACAAGCAGTTGCCGAAATTCTCAAATCCTCAGGTGTATTCAGGAAACCTTCAAACTCCTGAAACTTAAGTTAACAAATCCCAGAATCATCAACATTATACACCAAGATAAATTCTTTCATCAAACCAACACGAGACCCAGAGCTTAGCATACAAAAAACCAGAAAACTCACAAACTCACTCCCCTCAATCAAACAGCTGACCCTCAAAATTGACTGAGATGGCCATAAAGAACACCACCCACCATTAACACGGTAGAATCAAGAAAACTCTTAAACTCCGTATCCAAAAATAGCTAAGCAACAAAAAAATCAAGAAAACCCAGATCACGAAAATTCGAGTAAAGATATGGGCTTGTTTCAGATATGCATAAAAAAGGTGCAAAGAACCAAATGTTGATTGTTCAGAAAAGAGACAAAAAAGAATTTCTGTGAGATTTTATATATTAGGATTAAATTATGAAGAGAACAAGGATGAAAAGCAGGAGAAGTACAGAAGAGGTTTCCTTTATAGTATTTGCAGTTGCCATAGTGGAAGCTCGCATCTCCGTGCCTCTACTTCTTCAACAACGAGAAAAACGACTCTTTTTCCTCACTACTCCCCATTGTTTCCAGCATACCTCTCATTTTCTTTACTCAAAACATTAAAATATTCAGCCTAATACATCTGTTTCTATATATATTTGACTGGGGATGTACTAAATATTCTATTTCATCTATTTGATTTGTATTTCTAAATATCCATCAGGAAATATTAATTATATTATTTTAAATTTGAGTTCTATATGTAAATATTTTTCCAAATTCGTAATATATTTTGTGATCCATCCCAATTTATTTCACTATCAAATTTCTTTTTCATAGGATTCATGCAATGAAAACGAAATCCAACAATTTTTTCCTTGTTTTTTAGCCACTCTTGTATTCTTTAATTGGTTCAAGGCAAGGTGACTCGGAATTGCATTGGTAAGTGGCCCTTCCTCTTCAGCTATTGGTCAGCATTACAATTTTAATTAACCACTTTTCATTACTTAGATTGATTATAAAAATAATTGAGTTGTTGGTTGTTGATTTTTGCTTGACAATTTTTAATTTGGAAGATTGAATGCTCTGTGATGCTATTGGTCAAGAACAGATCCCAGGAATTAAATATTTTTTGGCTGCTAAGTCACCATCAGCCTCACCATTTATATACTATTTGAGAATTTTAGGTGTTAGGGTTGATGCTCAAGAATATTTCATATGGACACCACATCAATTTACTTATTTGCTTTTCATGTTTTTTGAAAGAAAAAAACCATGATCGACTGAACTTTTACCCAAGAAAACTACTAACCATCGTGACATCTGAGTTCAAATTCGATAAATGAAGTATTTAAATTAACTGTAACGAATTTGTATTAATCATTTTTATATAACGATGACGAATTAAGAGCAGTTGCTAGCGATGCACATTATACAATCGCGCTGGTCAAAGGGGAGAAAAGGGAAAACCGTCTTCTCGAATGTCAAAAATCACAATTTAGACAATTAAAAAAATTGTTTTGGCATACAAGTTTTTGAAGGTTTACAGTTCATTAATCTTGGTCTACTGATATATAATTTATAAAGAACATTGTATTGTAATGTTCAACATATATTGGTCCAATCTCACATTCAAATATGCTGAAAGTAGTATTACAGGGACCAGACAGGGTGTGGATCTGATAAATATATATATATATATATATATGGTAATTAATTCTCACCAAGCACCATTTATTGGAGGATATGTCAAGTCAAATCTTGTGGCTACATTTTCAGATTGAATTTAAAGTATTATAACTAATATTATCCAAAATAAAAAATAGACTTTTTTTTATTAATAATTGATTTTTCGCTTTGTTGGCAGACCATTTGCAAATCCATGTTGTTTCCTACTTCTGGCACATGATATTTCCTTCGAAAAATATATCACAAAACAGCCTTGAATTCTGATGTTAAACCTGGAAAAAAAAGAAGAATGTTATTTTTCTATTTCTTTGTGCAAAAAACTATAGGATACAATAAAGGGTGGATTACAAATAAATTGAACAATAACGAATTTCACCTATTTAGTTTGCAATGTATTTTATGTCAAATCATAGATGATGTAGTTTTTTTAAATTTTTCATATATATATTACAAATTAGAGGAGATGGTATTGTAATACAGCTATTTTACATGAGATACATCCGTTCTTATTCAAATTAGATGTCAGAGTTATAATAAATCTTTTTTACGGAGGAGAAAACTGTAATTTTTCCAAAAATAAATGGAAAAAATAACAATTTTTTAATAAGTTGCACTCAAATTCTTTATTAGAGGTTAAGAAGAACAATAATTTTTTTATCAAATTTTTTGATATGTTTAAAATTGAAGCATCTTTGTTATGTTAACTCACATGCAGTATATGGTAAATTTAGATCGAGGGAAAACCCTAGATACCCGAGACTTAGTCCATGACTAAGTCAATAATGAGAAAAGTCCTTGCCATGATGGATTCAATTTCATTTGCATACGTGTACGGACGATTCTTAGAAAGGACTTTAAAAGATTTGTGTGGGAATTCTTGCAATCTGGGAAGCTTGTTCGAGGTATCAATCCCTCCTTTATCTATTTAATACCCAAAAAGGGCATCCCTATCAGCTTGGAAGAGTATAAACCCATCTTGCTAATAGGTTGTGTGTATAAGGTGATCGTCAAGCTGTTGGCCAATAGATTATGCATAGTTCTGGATAGAATTATATCTTATAACTAGACAGCTTTCGTAGGCAACATGCAAATATTGGATAGTGTGTTGATCTTAAATGAGACTTATGTCGAGGCAAAAAATAATAAGAAAAGCTGTATTTTCCTGAAAGTAGATTTCGAAAAACTTATGATTCCGTTTTTTGGGATTTTATGGATGAAATGATGGCATAATTGAATTTTGATCCCATGTGGAGGCAATGGATAATGGCTTGTGTCTCCTCGGCTACTGCTCCGATCTTGGTAAATGGTAGTCCGTCGAGGGAATTCAATCTTCGAAGAGGGTTACGTCAAGGCGATCCACTATCCCCATTCTTGTTTCTGATTATCGCGGAAGGTCTGAGTGGCATGATGAACAAAACTACATAGTCACAAATGTTTGATCCGATTAGAGTTGGGTCTAATAAGGTTGTTGTTTCTGTTAGTCAAAACACCATGACCCCACTGAAGAAAAGAAATGCAAAAGGGCAGTTGGCAATGAGCTGGCAAGGAAGAAAATGAGTTATCTGACAAATTTTTTGCAACAACCAAAGACAATTTTTTTGTTGGAGAAATTGTCAAAAGTTGATGCACCAATTTTCAGCAACTACCGAAGACTTTTGCATTGATTGATGAAAATTTAGCCAAATTTTCGTGAAGTTTTTCCTATTTATTCCATTCAGTTTAACACACCGAAAAGAATAGAGAGAAAAATAAAGGTGATGCACTCAAAGGGAAAACTTCCGAGCCTTCAGTCAATTGATATTGACACGTGTGAAGGATGGAAAGCAGAAAAGAGTTAGCTTTCAGACAAGTACAAGAACCCCAAAGAAGGTGAAACTTTAACTAGTTCACTCTGATGTTTGGGGACCAACGACTGTCTCATCCATTAGTGGGAAACACTAATTTGTGACTTTTATTGATGACCACTCCAGGAAAGTATGGGTTTACTTTCTGAAATATAAGTCAGAAGTATTTGAGGCTTTCAAGATTTGGAAAGCGATGGCTGAAAATGATACAGGTTTGAAGATAAAGAAGCTCAGAACCGACACCAGATTCAAGAAGTTCTGCTATGAGCATGGATCAGAATGGAGAGAACCGTGCCTGGTACGCCTCAACACAATGGTGTAGCTGAGCGTATGAACCGGACGTTGACAGAACGAGCCAGAAGTATGCGGGTACAATCAGGCCTGCCAAAGCAATTCTGGGCAGAAGCAATCAACACAGCAGCTTACTTGATTAACCGAGGTCCACCGGTACCATTGGAGCACAGAATACCAGAAGAGGTATGGAGTGGAAAATAGGTAAACCTCGTATCTTAAAGTTTTCGGATGTGTAGCATATGTGCATATCAGTGATGTACACAGAAACAAACTTGATCCCAAATCAAAGAAGTGCACTTTCATTGGTTATGGCGAAGTTTGGCTACCGCATTTGGGATGATGAAAACAAGAATATGATCCGCAGCAGAGATGTAATCTTCAATGAACGAGTGATGTATAAGGACATGCATAACACAGTTATCAACGACTCAGAACAGAGTGAGCCAGTGTATGGGGAGGTGGACGATGTCCAAGAAAGTCATGTGGAGCAGATAGTTGAGATTCCTCGGTTGGGGGAATCAATTGATCAAGACAGCGAGCAGCAGTCTAATGCATCACAGTCTCCTGCTCCAGTTCCTGAATTGAGAAGGAGTTCTCGGCCTCATGTACCTAACAAAAGGTATATGAACTATCTGTTGCAAACCGATGCAAGTGAGCCTGAATGCTATGAGGAAGCATGTCAAACCAAAGATGCCGGCAAGTGGGAGCTTGCCATGAAAGACGAGATGAAGTCTTTGATGTCCAATCAGACATGATAACTTGTTGAGTTGCTTATGGACAAAAATGCACTTCACAACAAATGGGTGTATCGGGTGAAGGAAGATCATGATGGTTCCACAAGATACAAAGCCCGACTGGTTGTCAAAGGGTTTCAGCAAAAGGAAGGAGTTGAGTACTCAGAGATTTTTGCTCCAGTTGTGAAGCTCAATGCTATTAGGACTGTATTGAGTATTTTTGCCAGTGAAAATCTCCATCTTGAGCAATTGGACTTGAATACTTTGTTTCTTCACAGAGACATTGATAAGGAGATCTATATGTTTCAACCAGAAGGTTTCGCAGCGAAAGGGATGGAAAATAAGGTGTGTAAATTGAAAAGGAGCTTGTACGGCCTAAAACAAGCTCCAAGGCAGTGGTACTAAAAGTTTGACGGCTTTATGCACAAGGAAGGTTTCCAGAGGTGCAACGCCGATCATTGTTGCTATTTCAAGAAATATAAGTCCAGTTATATCATTTTGCTACTTTATGTCGATGACATGTTAATAGCTTGTTCTGATATGACTGAGATCAGAAACTTGAAACAACAGTTGTCAAAAGAATTTGGCATGAAGGACTTGGGTCCAGCAAGAAAGATTCTTGGAATGCAAATCACAAGAGATACACAAAAGGAAATTTTGCAATTATCTCAGGTGGAGTACATCAATCGTGTTTTGCAGAGATTCAACATGGGTGACGCCAAGATAGTTAGTACACCTTTGGCTAGTCATTTCGTCTATCCAATGACTAGTGTCCTCAGACGGAGGAAGAAAAAGAATAAATGGCTAAAGTTCCTTACGCTTCAGCCATTGGGAGTTTGATATACGCAATGGTCTGTACAAGGCCAGACATTGCCTATGCAGTGGGAGTTGTCAGCAGGTTTATGCCAAATCCTGGAAAGGCTCATTGGGAAGCAGTTAAGTGGATTTTGAGGTATCTACGAGGCACTGCAAAGAAGTGTTCGTACTTTGAAAAAGGAAACTAAAAGTACAAGGTTACGTAGATGCAGACTATGGAGGTGATGTCGATCATCGGAGAAGCACCACAGGTTATGTATTCACTGTTGGAACTACAACTGTTAGTTGGATGTCGCAGATACAAAAGATTGTAGCTTTATCCACTACAGAGGCTGAGTATGTTGCAAGTGACAGAAGCCAGTAAAGAGTTGATATGGCTTCAAGGTTTGTTAACAGAACTGGGATTCAACCAGGACAAAATGTTTTGTATTACATCTGGCAAAGAATTCAACATTCCACTCTAGAACAAAACACATTGGTCTCTGTTATCACTTCATAAGATCTCTACTTGAGGATGATGCGCTAACATTAGAGAAGATCCAAGGAAGTAAGAATCCAGCAGATATGTTAACAAAGGTGGTGACTATTGATAAACTGAAGTTGTGTTCAACTTCAGTTGGCTTGTTGAACTAATAGGCCAGAAGATGTTGCTGCATTGATCGAGGTGTGAAGACAGATTGAGATTAGTCTTCAAGTGAGAAATTGTTAGTCAAAAAACATCATGACCCCACTGAAGAAAGAAATGCAAAGGTCAATTGACAATGAGCTGGCAAGGAAGAAAATTAGACAAATTTTTTGCAACAACTGATGACAATTTTGTTTGTTGAAGAAATTGTCAAAAGTTGACTCACCAATTTTCAAGCAACTACCGAAGACTTTTGCATTGATTGATGAAAATTTGGCTAAATTTTCGGTGAAGTTTTTCCTATAAATAGGATGGTATTCCATTCAATTTAACACACCGAAAAGAATAGATAGAAAATACACAATGCAATCGGAGTAAAAATACTAGTGAGAGAAATTGATGTATAATTTTCTGAGTATTTTTCAGATTGAGTGTTGTCAGTGTTTTGTAAACATTTGTAATTTTTCTTCAATATAAGATCTGCATCAGCCTCGTGGATGTAGGCTTATTTTTGTCGAACCACGTAAATCTTGTTTTATTTATTCCATATTTATTTTTTACTCCCACATACCTGACCAGAAAATACAGCGTTATTTTCCCAACAGCTTCTAAATATTCAGTTTGTAGATGACACAATTTTATGGGAGAAGCTAGTTGGAAAAACGTTAGATAGGAAGGTGGGTAATGGTAAATATGTTTTCTTTTGGGAAGATGATTGGGTGGAAGGTGGTACCCTTAAGTATAGATTTTCTAGATTAGTTGAGTTATCTCTCGATCGGGAATCTAAAGTCTGGGATGTGAGGTATTGGAGAGAGAGGGAGTGAGTGTGAGACTTTAAATGGAGAAGAGAGTTTTATTCTTGGGAATTCTTAACCGTGGGTGAACTTTTTGAAGCCACTAAAAGGGCAAAACTGAATGAACACTCTACAGATGGTTGGGTTTGGAAACTTTATGTGGATGGTGTTTTCTCATCTAATTCAGCTTACAACTTGCTGGGTTCCTCAGTGTTTGATTCTTGAACCTGGTCTCAATCACTTTTTAAACTCCTTATGGCGTAAAATGGCACCTTTGAAAGCTATTATAACTGGGTGGAGGCTCTTACAGAACAAGTTAGCCACTCAAGTCAACCTAATTGATAGGGGAGTTGAGCTTTATCAGACAGATTGTGTTCTTTGCTATCTGTACGAGGAAGATCATAAGAATTTTTCTGTCAGTGCGAGTTCTCATATATAATTTGGTCTACTATGGTGGCATTTATCTATTGCAGGTCTCGAACATCCTGTTTCTCATTGTGCTAGTCACTTGGGTATGTGTCCGATTGGTATTTCAGACCACCTGTGGGTTATGCTGTGGATTTGCACAAATTGGTGTATTTGGTGTCGGGGTTTATTTGTATAAATTAATCATTCAATTTTTTTTACAGATAATGAACAATCCAATTACAGAAATAAACTAGGGTTTCGATTATTTACCTGAAAGCGAGAAGAATCACGTACCTTTGGTTGAATTTCAAATCCTTAGTGTTTCTATCGTAAATCATAACCAGTGATTCTTGAATACAGTGTGGACTATAATCTATCAAAAATTTTCTCCTTTTTCAAGACTATCAATTTGTTTCTTAACAAAAGTGTATCGATGAGGTTGAGAAATTTGGTATTTATAGGCTACAATAGAGACTCCTATGAGAATTAGAGTTGTGTCTCCTGATGAGCTCAGGACTCCTATACTCAACCCAGAACAAACATCCAAGCCCATTAATAATAATTGAGTCAACTATAGAATTATTATTTACACTAAATAATCCAAATATTATTTGGACTCCTTTTTATTATATGCTTATATCATCTTCCTATGTTTAAGATTCCAAATGTTCATTAATTAAATTAAACTACGGACAATTTTATTTAATTAATATCTAGACCTTGAGCTATACACTCAACTTATTTGTCATGTCGGATAATTAAATCCACCTGCATGGTTTGTCATTGACAAACCTTATGAGTTCTCATGAGGACATTATCAATCCGAAATAGACGGGACATGGATTCCTTTGATAATCAACTTCCCACCATGTACATAGTGGTATTACCCAACTCATTGAGCCTTTTGATTCAATATAAACCTCACTCTTTAATGAATCAAAGTAATAAACAATATGTACATGTGTTTATTATTATCTCCGGATTAAGAGCGTAAGCATCCATAATAACAAAGAAATATATTCTTATAAGTCAGTATATAGAATCCATTCTCACTTAGTCTCGTTCAATACACACATAGTGTACTAGTGAAATATATTAGTCAAGATAGACTAATTCGATATATCACTACGATCCAACTGGTGGCTAGTCCAAATCCATCCATGACCGTGAACTATTTCTTACATCCACAATGAACTGATAATCTTATATATATGGATCGATCCAAGGGACAACGATTCAAGAAAATTACCATGATTGTGTGATCCACTACCGAACAGAGCCAAGTGGTCCAACTCACATTAAGACAAGTGATGAGCGTCTCGTGGTTCAAAAATGTCGAATCTAGTTGAGACGAAATTTAGCTTATTAGTAATATAAGGGTTTTTTTAAGAGATTTGAATACTTCTCTTAATGAGAAAAAACTACTGAAATTATTGAATACGAGTTGGCTAAATCTAAGATTGGTTTATCTGGAAAATAATTTGGTAGCTTCTAGTTTGCTTGCGGTTGTGTGAGGGAGAGGCATTCCCTGTCAATACATGCGTACCAAAAGAAAAAAATGGGCCATCTTTTCAAGTATTTCACTCTTTCTGAACTTTATTTTCTTGGCTTTTCCTTTAATGAACAACCATACTATAAATTAAATCTTGAATATATACTGGATAAAGTCCATTCACAGGTGGTCTAGTGAGTGACGACTATGAGGGTCATATCCATACTCCAAATCAAAAATCTAAAACAAAATCCTTTTTTAGGGCTTAAAATTCATCACTGAACTGTGACTCATTTGCAAAAGTATGCTCTTAGGTTATTCAAGATAACATAATCTGAAGCATCTCATGTTCATCAAGGCTCTGTATTTACGTCCCCTTATAATAGTTGTTTATTAGCAAAAATGGGATTTTAGGTTTTCTTTTTGTTATAATCTAAAAGCATTAAGGAGTTTTATGCAATTAAAGTAAAGACTTTATGTTTTTTGAGATTGGTAGAGAATTGGAATAAGAAAAGAAGAATTAAAATAAGAATCTTTGGCATATGAAGGAATGATAAAGTTTGTTTGGATATGGAGGTTTTAAGTGAATTTACCCTTAACTTATATTTAAAATTAAAATCAAAAAATATGTTTGGGATTATACAACTCGATTATACTTTGAGCACTTTGAGGAAAAGTATGTTTTGGGATATAAAATTTACAATTTGCATGTCATCATTTTACTTTTTGACTAGATCTGCGATGGAAATTCAAAGAAATATTGAACGGTTAATTTGATTGAGCCTTACAATATGTTTGAATACCTCTATTTGCAGAAGAATTCCATGCAAGAATAACAAACAATCTAAATTTATACAATAACATTAGGAACTGTTTGGTATACTCGATGAACGTGAGATGAACCATATTTTTAACTACTCATTCCTTACTTATTTCATTTCATCCATGACACTAAACGTGTGCCTTAGTCTATGTTTTATCACACGATTATGAAAATACAAGCATGATATGATATACATAAAGTATCTCATAATTTAAGTGTTCATTTGGATCAAGTAATTTGAAGCCATGGATTCCAAGTCCATGATTTCAAATCATTGGCTAGGGTTGACGCTGGCAGCGTTCCTTGTTTTTTTGGCTTCTTCTCCGGCGCCTTCTTCTTCTCTTTTAGAATAGCAAGATCACAAAAACAAGAAATTAAGTAAAGGATACGAATGAAAAGAAATATTGTCCGCCAACCAAAAATGAAAATAAACTCATTTTTCTGATTTATTTTTTTTAATGTACTTGAAACTGCTTTCGAGAATTCCCACCTCACAAGTCATCCAATTCCCACCACTTGTATTTTTCAGTAATATAATCAATTGATACTCAAATTTCTATCTACTTGACTACTTCGGAATCCCAATACAGAGAAATACCTATTGTAAGAGATCGAGTCATTTAACTAAATTGGTGCACTTAATTCAACAAGTGCACAGCTTGAGTTTATATATGCACCACTGATTCAAGTGGTGCACTTTTGAAAACCTCGCTTTTTTTATATTAAGATAGTGGTGCAATTGCATATATTAAGGTGATGTACCCAGGGACGGATTTATGTAGGGGCAAAGGGGGCAATTATCCCACAGATGTTTTTTGCCAAAATATTTTAGAAGTCTAGCTCAACAATTTATCTCCAATTAAATTAGTCTCATATTCATAACATATACTATGATTGTTTATATTGGAGAAATCAATGGGAAAAGCAAGGACAGTCAAATCTTGATTCGATAGCAAAGGGGTTAGTTTATGTTTGTTGAATTAACAACGAACAACGGTCAAACTATTGGGAGCATATATCCAGATAATTCAATGGAAGACAACATATAATAATAACAGAAGACTAAAGGACAATTGACTTATATATATACTAGTTCCCTTGGCACCGTGTAAGACACGGTGCCAGTGGTCTTCTATTTGGCATATGAATCAATAAGAGATTCGAGTAGCATCTTGACCATGACAGCACTAAGAAGTTGTACAACCATAATAAATCAATGCAATCTATATATTTCTCGACCATTTATCATTTAACAAACCCAAAAAAAAATCTTTCATTAATATCATGAGTTACAACACCTGAAGATATCAGTTGCAGAAAGAAAGGGAGTAAGGTTCTTTGTTGTGTTTCAAGCTGATCCTGAAGATATCTGGACTCATGCTGCAGATATTAAATGGTAATTTTTAACTTACTGAATAAGAAAATCTGATCTTGTTTGCAGGCTCACCACCATCTGATATGCTCAAACTATTTCTAGAAATTGATTTGGAATCAATCACTAACTTTAGTTGCCCAAATAGCAACATCGCTAGGAACTAAAAGCGGCCACTCGCATTTAAATGATGGCTTGTCTCATGTAGATAACCCAAAACAATTCTAAAAATGGAATTCTTACTTTTATATTGAACTTAATCAAAGTTCGGCAAAATCCAATATATGTCCTAACTGGAACTGTGAATACAATGGCCAAATATAGGAAAAAATGTCTCCTAGTCAATATAAATGTTAGCAGGTTGGATAGGGCAGCAATTGCAAGAATAAAGCTCTCCACCACCCTTCTTTTGAACTCTGTTAAGAGAACTCCTTAAAAATTCAGCAAAGACAAGTACATAAAAGTAAAGAACGAAGATCAAACTCTAGATGTAAGAATGACAAAATCGCAAAAAACATTTACTCAAAATTGAGAGTCAATTTACAGACATAGAAATTGCTTACAATTATTCTATCTTCATAGGCCAATTCAGAAGCGAGACAAAGAAACAAACATTGGTCTAGACAAAAGGAATTGTAATGAGCAAACACATGGCATAATGGAACTTCACATGGAGGACCATGAAGAACACGATATATCACATTGGGCATGCCTCGTTTGTAGTCAAAAATAAATTCTTCAATGAAAGAATGTGTATTTACCTGAAGAAAACAAGAACCA
This sequence comes from Haberlea rhodopensis, assembly GCA_907163345.1. NCBI lineage: Eukaryota > Viridiplantae > Streptophyta > Magnoliopsida > Lamiales > Gesneriaceae > Haberlea > Haberlea rhodopensis. The sequence goes on from CAJQUN010001732.1 coordinate 45,205, forward strand.
AATCCAGCATGTTTCATATTCTTGCCTAATCTACAGCATGGAGAACTGCAATACAAGATAATGCGATTATACAGATTCCCCACATCAGAGAAAAATGCATAAACAAGAATCCTAAAAATTAAACTTCACCATCTGGAAAGCACAAAGATAAGCGGTAGCCAGAGAATATCACGAATTTAGCCAAAATCATTGAATCAAGAAAGCATACCAAACAAATATATAGCGAAACTAAGGAAAAGCTATCATCTTTAAAATGTTTGAACAATCTCGAACAAGAAAAATATTATTATCCTTACCTTGATTCCACAATTTATAGATGCCACACTTTACTCTTCACGAGAACCGAACACACATTTTCAGTTTCAAACAAGTCAAATTAAAGTGAAAAGCACATCAAAGCATCCAAGTTCAACAATTTAACGCACATGGATTAACAAGTAAAACAAATCACCAGAATAAAAAAAATAAAATTTCAACACAATCATTGGAAATCAAATAAAAAACAACACTCGAAATCCAGAAAATATTTTTTTCACTATCATTAATTTATTTACGTCCTGAAAAAACTCATCTTAGTAGCGGCATAAAATCCTTTTGGTGGTATTATATAGCGCCAACCATATAGATCAGAATGAAGTGTCTCTTACCTACCTTGATGATATTACTTAGATTAGGGAAAATGTTTAACAAGAAATTATTAATGCTACCTGACTGCATTTGTGATAATGTCAAATGGGTCGGATCCAGCTGCAAAGAAAACCAGATGACTACCATCAAATTCTTGCATGGCAGGATCACCTGCAAAGCAACATCTTCAGCATTTTTCCCCGGTACAAATGAATCAAGACCAAATTGTGGCACTTAAAAAACAAGAGGATTAAAATTGTGCACACTACTTTCCAAGCAAATCTCCGCCCTGAAGTCTACCTCAAGAATCGGCAAGAAAACTGCATACAACGGTAATTGTTCCGCCCCTTCTTCACCGAAATGTGAACCATCATGTCCTTCAACAATCAAGAATTTGGTTCTGAAAGGTATGTCTTGACCACATGCGTCGATCCTTTGTGTCATCCACCATAACTTGAACCGAAAAACACACACAAACTTTACAATACAGATCTAAAGTATTTACAGAAGAAAGTAAAGCACAAACAAACTGTAAAATGAAATTGAATCGTGTAAAATGAAATCAAGTAAACTCACATAAACTAAATGTAATCTTATACAATACAAGAAAAGTCACCTACCCAACCTCGGTTTGTCCCTGTGACGTCTTGACCCGGATGAAAATGGTCCACAATTCGCTTGACCATGGTGAGATCGTTGAGAAACCCTACAGATCGAGATTTGATCGATGTCAAGATTGTAATTCACACAACAAGCCACCAACACCAAAAAAGGAATGATGAGTTACTAAATCTAATGGATACTGCAGAGAAAAAATCCAAAGAACAAAAAAAAATGCAAAAAAAGGGCGTCGACTCACACCCAAACCGTCCCTTCGCTAGGGCAGTGAGTATGCAGAAACAGTGACCGATTGCATAAAAAGAACGATGGCAAGACACCGATATTTCACCCAAATGCATAATGAACTCCACCAAGAAAGAAAGAGAGAGAGAGAGAAAGATCCGCAAAAGCAAAAGCAAAAGCAAAAAACAAAGCAGAAAAGAGAAGGGAACGGTGGAAAAAGTAGTGGCCTGCTTCTGTGTGTCAAATCGGACACAATCAACAAGAAACACTAGATGTATAACAAATAAAATAAATAATAAAACAAAAGAAAATAGGTAGTACCAAATACTGTTCATCACTACAGTAACTGATCGACACTTATAATAGTGTTCTAATACCAAAGATGGATATTGTTGAAAATTTAAATTTAAAATACATCCTCAAATCAAATTCAACATCCACATTTCTTTTCTATGGTAGCTGGACATCTTATAAAAATGCAACAAAAAAATATATGAGAAAAAACTTTTTCTAATGCTCTTAAAATATTTCCTTGGTTATATCTAAAGCAGACCAAAGAAAAATGTTTTCTTTAATCCATCAACCACAAAGTTAACATTTTTTTTTTCAAAAAATAAACTGAAAAATATAGGATAAAGTAAAGCAAATGAAACTGTGATAAACTCAAGACACTAATAGATTTCTAAAACAACAAGCTTATATCAACACGCGAAGATGTGAGTCACTAACACATCAAATTGATTAACGCTGGGGTTAGTGCGGTGATCGCGTTCCGACGCCAATCAAAAGCTGCGGACTATATTCGGAAAGCTGGTGGCAGGTTCCGCCAAGATCAGGGCAATATACAGCAGGAGGAACGGTGGCGGAGTGGTGGTTCTTGGTGGCGCTAGAGTTGCTGGCTAACAGCAGGTAAAAAAATTTAAGAAATGTAAGTCAACTGATAAAAGAAAATTTCTAGGAAACCCACCAACAACTTTTAAAATCTGGGCATGGACTTGCTCTCTTTCCCTTGAAGCCCCGGCTTGTAAACATGCTTTCAAGATGGTAGGGAAGGTGACCTGGGAAAGAATGGAGTTTTTTGGGTTCTGTTTTTTGGTAAACCCCTAATCATCATATTGTATGCCGATGATTCATGATTTTCGAGGCAGGCAAACAAAATGGAGTAGTCATGGTTGATTTTCACTTGATCACGAAAGCACGGAGCAATGGGTGTGAATGTAATTCATGCATTGTACGAAAGCCACAGAACAAAGGAAATGAGAAGAAAAGTACTGACAAAA
>CAJQUN010001733.1:0-47928 GCA_907163345.1 Haberlea rhodopensis
CGAGCGAGGGGGCCAATTGTGCCACTGTCATAATAGAACCCGGATAGTCCCATTTCTAATTAACATGGATTGTTGTGAGCTTATACACGAAATATGATGTTAATCATTCATGCCTTGAACTAATGATGATGGCGTAATTATGACACAGGGACAACCAAGGAAGGATAGTACTATTTAACATGAAGTATATGTTATCAATTATTTTCATGCATTATTTCTATGCCAGTAACTCATGATGTTAAGTAACGATGTACATGCTCACGATGGGTTGTTCCTGTAGGTACACTTTTGGATCGAGACTAAGGGTCGGGTTGAGATGGTGAGCTAAGGAGCATAAGAAGATAGATACAGGATTTTTGTTAGCCTTAACATTCATTTTGGGGAATGTAATAAACTCACTATTGAAGTTTCATTTTGGCCTGTAATTACATTAAGCTCACATAACAACCGGAACTCTAAGATGTCTCTAATACATGTTTAGTTCATAATACGCTATTAATACGATGTTAAGGTAGGAAGACCCTACACTCGGTACCAACGGTGGCCTGTGCTCTACTGTTCTGTCTACAGGCCTCCCCGTAGAGTTCTATTGTCCCTTTCGATTGGGACATGGCCGAGCAAAGGGCCCTTATTGCCACAAACAGAACATCATACATAGTCTTTTGTCACATGTGGTTGCCCACAAAGAGGGCACTGGACCTTTCCAAAACTGTCTCCCTGAGATTGTCCTCTTTCTGATGGGGCATCATTCATACGGCTTCCATTCCAACGATTCTCGGCCCCTCATGAAGTTCCCCATCTATGCCTTGCTTGTGGTTAGTAAATTCATCTTGCTTAGCCTGCCGTGCAGCAACTGAGAAGTAGCGGGTCAGAAACCGAGTTCTGAATAGCTTCCAATTCATCTTCTGACCCTGAGCCTCTTGCTCTATCACCGTGGTCTTCCACCACACAGCGCCTTCTCGGCTAAATCTCGGCCAAATGGGACTCCGTTAGTCCTACCCAGGCTGTCTTAGCACAAGGAGCTGTCACAAACATCTGTTCTATCCTCTCTAATCATTCCTCAACCATTTTCCCCTGTCTCAGTTCCCTGGAACATCGGGGTCGGTATGTCAGAAATTGAGCTAAATTAAGCTCCGCAGGTAGTAACTGTTGCTCAAACGATTCTTCGTCGAAAGCTGGCGGGAGTAGGGGATTTGTACGCCCAACACTTGCATCAATACTCACGGCGTCTCCTACTTCAACATTTGTTGCCACACTGCAACACAAGGGTTAACAGCAATACCCAAAAGCAGTTCACATAATGCATTGTTAGAAAAACATAACATGTTAGTATAACAACAATATACTTCATATGCAACATATGTACAAAACACGTTTAGAAGTAAGCACCTAGCCAACTTATTGCTAAGGCTACCCTTCACTCATTCCCGGGTTCTCTAACCACTGCTCTGATACCACTAATGTAAGGACCCTAGTTCCTTAATGGTGAAATCAAGATATAAATAGGGCTAACATGCATCACAGACAGTTTATGGTTCCGGTTATTACGTGAGCTAATAGGATTACAGGCCAAAATAAAACTTCGAAGCTAATTAATTACATTCCCAAATGAATGTTGACACTATAGATTTACACTACTCCTAGAGTAGAGACTATACCAAATCCTGTATCCTAATTCACAAGGCTCCTCGAAGCTCACTGCCTCAACCCGACCCATAGCCCTCCAAATCCAAAGGTGTACCTACAGGAACAACTCATCATGAGCATACACATCACTATTCAACACAATCAAACAAAATAACATAAATAGTTGCATGAGATATATATGTATGTATGCTCCCTGATTCACCACATTAGCACACTTCCTTTGTTGTTCCTGTTTCATAAACTCATGCACAAAATCATTAGCTCACAAGGTAATGATCGATATCACGTTCCCGTTATAATCACAATATTCCACATTAATCACTAGAATTGTGACTGTTCCGGTCCCAATACAACAGCGGAATTTTAGGACCCCTCGCTTTGACATATAGCGGCATCATATGATATCCCTCGCTTCGACAATGACAGCGGCATGTTACCTCGCTTAGACATGACAGCGGCAAATATCATACTACCATCGCTTCATATGACAGCGGCAAGTACCTCCCTCGCTCGGAGATAAAGGCTACCGGAACATTCATCAATTCTACCACAATAATCAAACACAATAGTTGATTCCATTATCACGATATATCACTATCATTTCACATAAATCACCACATATAAGGATTCACTATCCATGGTATACACAATACATAATCGAAAGCGTAACACATTTTACCGTCCGATGCTCGTACGTCTCACTACGTACCTTAATTCCCAAAAGTGGAGAAGTTGGAGAACTTTATCTCCTCGATGTTGTTGGCACCTGGGGTGGTTCTACACAACCACACAAATCAATATTAGAAGCTAAACAATAGCCAAATACCAAAATTCCACAAAAGAAATCATTTTTCAAAATTCTACAGTTGGCGATCGATCGCCTCAAATTTTTCTTCGCGGCGATCGATCGCGCCAAACATGGCGATCGATCGCCTAACCCTTGGATTGGCTACTGCCTCTCGGCGATCGGTCGCCCCATTTCAGGCGATCGATCGCCTTCCCTGCGATATGCCTACTGGCCTTAGGCGATCGGTCGCCTCTTTTCAGGCGGTCGATCGCCTCGGACAGACTCGCGATTTTTCCACCATTTTTGCACCAAAATATTTCCAATCCATACCAACACTTAAACTATCAAACCAACAACATAAATAACAACATAAACCTCCAAAATACACGTCAAAACAAGTATAAATCCAACCCTCAACCAAAACCACAACAACCCAACACAAACCCATTTTAAAACCCTTCAAAAACATACCAAACTTAAATAAAACCTTACAAAATCAACAATGAGGTATCCATACCTCTTGGGGACCTCAAATCTCCCAATAAACTCCACAAATCAAGATTTTTGGAAGGATTTCCTTTACCCTTAAGCACAAACTCGAAAATGAGGGAAAGGAGGGTTTGGGTGGTGTAATTTGGTAAAGGTAAAGTGAAAGTGAGGTGTGGGGTTGGGGTATAAAGGGTTTAAGTTTAATTAAAATGCATTCCACAATCCCATGGTGTATAAAATACCCCAACATGATATTTTTAAAAGCATTAATCCAAAATGCACCAAAATATCAATTAAACTCATGATTTCCAAATTAATTGCTAGCCATGGCAAATAAATCATGCTAATAACAATTATCCCAACATGCCCAACATGCACCCTGAAATGCTCCACCAGTCCACATGACCAAGCATTTCCACATGGCAATTAATTCTAATACATAAGGCAATTACCACCATAATTAATCATATTTAATCATATGAACACAATTAATGCCTTAAATACAATTAATCATTCCGGGGACATCACAGACAGAGATCAAAAGGTTTTGATGGCAGAAGAAAGCAAGAGCAAGTGGGCTGATTCTGAATCAGAATCAGAGGAATCAACCAGCTCGTCCAGCGAAAGTGAAGACGAGGAAGTCCACTGCTTAATGGCAAATGATGAAATTGAGGTACACGAGTCTAACCTATCTGAATTCACACATAGTGAACTTACCAATGCATTGCAGGACATGATCAATGAGTATCGAACGCTATATGAATCCTTTGAAAGCTATAAGACTGAGCACTCAACCCCAACTGAAACGCATAAAAACAAACTTGATTGTGAACAATCGAGGGAGTTAAACTTCTTAAGGGAAACAACCAGTCTCCTAGTGAAAGAAAGAGATGAAGCCAAGTGTGCCTACCAGAAACTTAGAAACTGGTTAGCATTTGGAATTCATCCACTACCGGAAAGGATGAAATGCTTGAATCTATAAGGCTTGCTGGTGATTTAACCGGCATAGGCTATAATAGTAATGAAAGCAGTTCATCAGGTAATGAACCTCAACTGTGTATAACAAAAAGCAAGGTTCAATCAATGAACTTTGTAAGATCTAACATAGTATATGACCCTTATGAACTGGTTAAAGAACCTGTTAAAGCAACAGTCATCAAGGAACAGGCACAACACAGGGGTATCGGTTATGTAGAACCACTCAAAGAGGCTAAACCGAGGCAAAAGTTCAGAAATGAACTTAAACCCACTGGTCGAGCAGCTAGAGAGGTTAAACCCAACTGGTACTACAACTGTAATCCTGTCCAGAAGAGATATATGCTCAATAACAGGAACTACAAACCAAAAGCACGTGCATACACATATTATCACACTTCACAGTCAAGATCATCACCATCATTTATAAATGCACACACATTTCAGAACACACACCGACCTAAGTCACTCAGGGTCATACAAGTGTGGGTTCCGAAAGGACTAATCCTACCCGGACCCAAGTAGGATTGGGTACCAATCATTTTATCGCTTTAATTGCAGGAAACTAGAATGCATCAAGTTCGGATCTCAGAATGGTTCCTGGACAGCGGATGCTCTAGACATATGACATGAAATGCAAGCTTATTGTCTGAACTGGTGGACTCCACCGGACCCAGAATAACTTTTGAAGATAACGCGAAAGGTAGAACCGTGGGTAAGGGTAAGATTATCTACGGTAACATAGTCATTAAAGATATTCTTTTAGTTGAAAATCTATGCTATAACTTGATTAGCATAAGTCAACTGTGTGACAATGGCCATTCCGTAGAATTCAATCAGCATTCATGCACAATCAAATCTACTGATGGCAGTATATTACTTGTAGGAATAAGGCATGATAACACATATAAAATTGATTGGAATCTTAATCAGCCTACCTCCTCCACTTGCTTTGCAGCCATGAATTCTTCCAAAAATTGGCTTTGGCACAAACGGTTGAGTCACTTAAATTTTAAAACTATTGCGAGTCTGCGTAAACTTGATCTAGTTATTGGACTGCCCCAAATTGAGTTCTCAAAAGACAAGATCTGTGCAGCATGCCAACTTGGTAAGCAAATCAGATCCTCCTTTAAGAACAAAGGGAGTAAATCTTCTTCCCGGTGCCTAGAGTTGCTGCATATGGATCTGTTTGGTCCTATACCAGTAACAAGTCTAGGGGGAATGAAGTATACTCTAGTGTTGATAGACGATTACACTCGTTTTACGTGGGTCTTGTTCCTAAGTGGCAAAGATCAGGCTACTCCAAAGCTGATCAAATTATTGAAAAGACTCTAAAATGAGAAATCGTGTGGGATAGATAGAATTCGCAGTGATAAAGGTACTTAGTTCACCAATCAATCACTCGAATAATATCTAGATGACCTTGGTATTAAACACGAATACTCTGCTGCTAGAACTCCTCAACAAAACGGAGTTGCTGAGCGTAGGAACCGCACTTTGAAAGAAGCTGCGCAAACTATGCTCGCGGAATCAGAAATATCGCAGAAATTTTGGGCAGAAACTGTCAACACAGCATGTTATACGCAGAACAGATCAATGATTAATAAGCGAGCAAATAAAACCCCTTATGAGATCTGGAATGGCAGTAAGCCAAATATTTCCTATTTCCATGTGTTTGGTTGCAAATGTTTTATTCACAACAATGGAAAGACTCATCTCACCGCTTTTGATGCCAAATCTGATGCTGGAATATTCCTTGGCTATTCTACAGTTAGTAAGGCCTTCAGAGTATTTAATAATAGAATGCCTACTGTAGAAGAATCAGTGCATGTAAAATTTGATGAACCTACTGACTGTACTGTATCTAATCTGCAAATCAACAATTTAAGTAATCGACTGGAAAGCACTTATATTGATGAAAAAGTTGATGATGAGATAGATTACAGAAGCAGGAATGACTGCTACTTGGAACCAGAAGTTCCTGAAGCTCAAGTAGAGGAGTCTGCTGGCCAACAAGCACTGCAGCCAGCTACCAATAAAACAGTTGCATCTAACCCTACTGCAGTAGAAGGAACAAATGAGAAAGATGAGTCTATCAGAACCTCTGATGTGCCCACTCATATCCAGCCAAGTGAAGAACTCAATCCTCATGGACCTTCGCTCCGGTGGAAGAAGGATCATCCACCCGAGCAGGTCATCGGTAACCCTCTTGCTCCTCTACGCACCAGAGGACAAATGATTAATGAATTTCTTCATGCTGCATTCATATCTCATATAGAACCTAAGAAGATTGATGAAGCTATATTAGACCCAAGTTGGGTAGAAGCAATGCAGGAAGAACTAAATCAGTTTGAGCGAAACAAAGTATGGCATTTAGTTCCACGTCCATCTCATCACACAATTATTGGCACTAAATGGGTATTAGAAATAAGCTAGATGAAAATGGTACAGTAATTAGGAATAAAGCAAGACTAGTTGCACAGGGATACAGGCAGGAAGAAGGCATTGATTTTGATGAAACCTTTGCCCCTGCCCCTGTAGCCCGATTAGAAGCCATTCGCATATTTCTTGCCTTTGCTGCATTTAAAGACTTTAAGGTCTATCAGATGGATGTTAAGAGTGCATTTCTTAACGGCAATCTCCAGGAAGAAGTATATGTTGAACAACCTCCTGGATTTGAAAACCATCTGCAACCATCTTATTTTTATCATCTGAACAAATCTTTGTATGGTCTGAAGCAAGCCTCCCGTGCATGGTATGAAACTCTATCAAAATATTTGATTGATCATGACTTCACCATTGGCACGGTGGACAAAACTTTATTTAAATTTACAAAGGGAGACCATACTCTGCTAGTTCAGATATATGTTGATGACATTATTGTTGGCAGTACTAACCCAAAATTATGTGAAAGATTTTCAAAGATAATGCAGGACCAATTTGAGATGAGCATGATGGGAGAATTATCATTTTTCTTAGGATTGCAAGTCAAGCAATCTAGTGAAGGAATCTTGATAAATCAATCTAAATACACTAAAGAGCTGCTGAAGAAATATGGAATGAGCACCAGCTCAGCTGCTGCTACACCAATGAGCTCATCTGCCAAACTCGACTTGGATAATTCAGGAATACCAGTCGAAGTTACAATGTATCGAGGAATTATTGGATCTCTATTATATTTGATAGCCAGCCGACCAGATATTATGTTTGCAGTGTGTATGTGCGCCCGGTTTCAAGCAAATCCCAAGCAGTCGCACTTCACTGCTGTCAAAAGGATCCTCAAATATTTGAAAGGCACTGAGAATGTTGGTCTATGGTATCCAAGAGACTCAACTTTTAATCTTATTGGATACTCAGATGCTGACTATGCTGGATGCAAAATTGACAGGAAAAGCACCAGTGGGTATTGTCAATTCCTTGGAGATCGATTGATATCATGGGGATGCAAGAAACAGACATCCATAGCAACTTCCACTGCCGAGGCAGAGTACCTTGCTGCTGGAAGCTGCTGTGCTCAATTGCTCTGGATTCAGCAACAACTCAGAGATTATGGAATTGAGTCCACAGAGGCTCCCATATTTTGTGACAATACGTCTGCCATTGCTATAACATACAATCAAGTTCTTCATACTCGTACTAAACATATTGACATCCGTCATCATTTTATCAGAGATCATGTTATGAAGAAAGAAATTCGGCTGGAGTATATTTCTACCGAACAACAGGCAGCAGACATTTTCACAAAACCCCTACCGGACGCTAAGTTTTCTTACTTTCGAAATATTCTTGGTTTAATTAAAATTACTTCTTGATTATTTTGTTTTGGTAATAAATTAAGGGGGAACTAGTTAGTTTATTTGCATAAATTTAGGGGGAATTTTAGTTATAATCCTTTCATGGTTATTTAAGCTCAGCTGGTAATACAATGGTCAGCTGCAGTAGGTGTATCCGTACCAGTAGGACTCTACATCCATTCACAACTCGAAATCTAACACATAAAGCATGTAAGTTGCTTAACCAAACATGCTAGGGGCTTCATAAATATCACATGTAAGTACTCAAAATAATATTTCATCGAATCTTAAGGTAGCATGCCAAATCTGCTATAAGGAAAACACATGCTTAAAAATCTGAAAACTGGGAAAATATATGACTCCTCACCACTTTTTGGCTCGACTTTCCTTCAAGAAAAAGAGCAATAAAACGTGATCTTCTTCTTCCTACCTATTGTCTTAGTGTGGTTCGAGTTTTAGGAGAGAAGGAGGAGACTTTGGGGGAGGGGGAAGTGATTAATTCAGATAGACAAAAGTCATGCTTGGCCAACTGCTTTCCGGGAAACAGGGGGTAGGGGCATGGGTTGTAGCCAAGTGGGGAGGGGTGGTGTGTTTGGGTGGCCTCGTGGTGTTTAATTGTGTCATGGTATTTCATACGATGTATTAAAATATCCCTCTTTGATGTTTTATAATTTTACCACATCAATACATCAACAAAAACACCTAACATGCCTCCTAAACCATATCATCAAAATAAATATAACACCAACCACATTCCTTAATTCCCCAACTTAATTACATGCTTTTACCACATAAAGCATAACCCATAACCCCAAATTAAATCATGCCTTTAACACATAATAAAATTAGCACATCAAAGCATGTTTACACATAATCCTTTCGGGATATCACAAAGAGGCTCAGGGACAGGAAATAAATTGGAAGATTTTTCGAACTCGGTTTCTGACCCGCTATTTTTCAGCTGCTGCACGACAGGCTAAGGAGGATGAGTTTACTAACCTTAAGCAAGGTAACATGTCTGTGTCATATTATGCTCTCCATTACTAATCTTTGCTCAGATATGTGCCCCACGTTGCTTCAAACACTCAAGCAAAGATGAGGCACTTCATGAAAGGCTTGAGGCCTGAGCTGTATGACAGGGTGGTCACTTATGGCCCTGCTTGCTTTGATGACGCCCTTTCACGGGCTGAGCTAACCGAACTGGGAGTTGGTGCGTATCCTGATGCCGTGCCCCCTCCAGCACCCGCCTCAGTAATCTACTCCTGATAATTTGAAGCCGATGGGTGATCAGTTCAAGACAAGGGGGAACACATCAGCTTCGAGGTTCAGTGGTAAGAGGCCCGAGAATCGTTGAAAAGAAAACTGTAGGAATGAGGCCCCGTCAGGAATAGGACAGTCTCAGGGAGGCATTTTTGGGAAGGTCCAGTGCTCTCTTTGCGGGCAACCACATTCGACGAAAGACTGCGTAGGTTGTTACGTATGTGGCAATAAGGGCCACTTTGCTCGGCAATGTCCCAATCCGGAGGGACAACAGAACTCTGTAGGGAGGTCTGCGGACAAAGCAGTGCAGCACAGGCCACCATTTGTACCGAGGCAGTATGGAGGTCAGCCTATGGGGCCACCCCTCAGGGGCAAGTTTATGCATTGACAAGGGAGCAGGCTATAGCGGCTCCGGAGGAAGTGATAGCGGGTACGTGTCTTTTATTTACGCATCCTACTTTTATATTGATAGACACGGGTGCGTCACACTCTTTTGTGTCGACAAGTTTTGTGGAAAGGCACCACATATGCACTTCTCCGTCGCCCATGCCTCTTGTAGTCTCGACCCCCGCTGGAAGATGTTTGATTGCGATCGGATTGTCTATGACGGCCTCATATATTTTGAGGGTAACGAGCTAAGGTCAGATTTGATTGTTCTGGGGAAGGTCAGACTTCGATTGCATTATGAGCATCGATGTGCTGAACAGGTATCAGGCAGTTGTCAACTGCAGGTAGAGGACTGTCCGGTTCAGGTCTGATATGGGAGTCCAGTGGACATTCTATTGGGATTGTTCCCGTTCAAAGATCCCGTTGATATCTGCTGTCAAGATGGCACAGTTGTTGGAACGGGGCCATACATGATATCTCATCTATGCTGTTGATATTACTGAAAAGAGGGAAGAATTAAAGGTCGAGAGATGTGCCCGTAGTGGCGGAGTTTCCTTATGTCTTTCCGGAAGAGATTCTCGGATTCCCACCGACGAGAGAGGTCGAGTTTGGGATTGAATTACTACCGGGGGACGTCTGCCATTTCTCGTGCCCCGTATAGGATGGCACCAGCGGAGTAGGGAGTTGAAGTTTCAGTTGCAAGAGCTCCTTGATAAGGGTTACATACGCCCTGGGGGTGCACCAGTCCTATTTGTAATAAAGAAAGAAGGTTCGATGCGTCTGTGCATCGATTACAGGCAACTGAACAAAGCCACAGTGAAGAATAAGTATCCACTTCCGAGGATCGATGATTTGTTTGACCAGTTGCAGGGTACGAGGCTGTACAATAAGATCGATCTGAGGTCGGGGTATCATCAGATTCGGGTAAGGGAAGATGACGTTCAGAAGACAGCTTTCAGGACTAGATATGGGCACTATGATTCTTAGTCATGTATTTTTGGGGTGACAAAATGCCCCCAGCTGTCTTTATGAGTCTGATGAACAGAGTATTTCAACCGTATTTGGATTAGTTTGTGTAAGGACCCCTGTGCCCTTAACCCATTATTAGTGTATTAATCCAAGCATTTAGTGCATGTAATCATACACGTAGGGGAAATATACTTGTCACCATACCAAATCATGCAAATAACAAAATTGCTTTACATTATCCCATATAATGTCTAGTTCCCCTACCCGAGTCCAACATACATATCATGCACCATATAATACACTAACATATTCTCAGTTCTTTAGGCAATTCAATAAATAATTGCATGCAACACATAAATGAAAAGAGAAAGGCCCTGGCCTTCTTTATACAACCCATATACACATAACACTGCTCACATGCGAGCATCGAATAAGTATGCATGTATCTAGTGTATAAAGTATCATGCTCAATACCGTCGCTGGTACCTCGATCCTGGAATCAACCCTCAATCCACAGCTCGAGCTCAACTCCCAGCCATCGATGTACCTAATAATCTTCCCCAACAGAAACAGCCCCCACACGGGGTGAGCATACCAATGTCCCAAATCCAACAATCATAATAATACAATTCATAATTTACAACAATGTGAATGCTATGAAATACAAAATATACTCCCTGGATGGTATCATCCTCATCCGGATTCTCTGTACTGTCCCTGTTCTCAAAACAACTGAAATCATCAAATTCCCGATTAACGAATCCATATGCTATATACCGATATCATAACCATAATATCAATCATTAAACAATGATTACAATTATCCCATTTATCTCATTTATGGTTCCATAGTTCTATCTCATTGCTCGCTCTACAATAGCGGCAGTTCATTCTCACAGCATGCTCAACAGCAGTGACGTCATAACTAATGTTCGCTCAAAAGGCGACAACATCCCAGTCATTGATCGCTCAAAAGCGGCACCATATAATTCCCATGTATATATGTCCATTCATAGTGATTACCATAAACCATGGCAATTCAATATACATTTATTGCAATATAGCGTACCATGCACTCACAATTGCAATTATAATAAAGGGCTATGCTCGTACGTCATACGTACCTTATGATTCCGTAGTATGAGTTCAACCTTGCCGGAGTCCCATGCCCCGATGAGTTAAGTGCTAACATGCAAATAACTCCCCATTAAACATTGGCATGCAATCACGTGCCCAAGCACGTTCACAACTTCCAAACCTATCTCCTATCCATGACGATTACCAAAATAAAAGCCCCCCGGCTAAGCATGCATAATACCCAAAATATTCCATTTTTCATGTTTAAAAGATAGCCAAAACCAAACCGAGAATTCCGTTTTATTAAATTTTGGCTCCAATCAATCCATTTTAAAGGTGTAGCATTCCCATTGGAATGTAGACATTGCCCCGGAAATCGACTATTAAAACCCCAAGTCCAAAGTTCCAAGTTTTAAAACAAATAGTGAAAAATCACTATTCAGCAAGCCGCGATCGATCGCCATTTACGCGCGATCGATCGCCGCTCCTCACCTGCCGGGCAGAAACAGTTCGCGACCGATCGCCATATCTTTGAGATCGATCGCCAAACGCCTCGCGATCGATTCGGCGCACTGTTTATCTTCCACAAATTTCCAGCTGCTCGTCGAGATCGATCGACGCTCCTCGGCGATCGATCGTGACCTGCGATTTTCCAAAAACTCAAGCTTCCATGGTGTTTTGACACACAAACTCAAAACCAACATCCCTAACTTCCTCAACACCTCAAATACACCATTTATAACCAATAAAAACTCCAAAAACTCAACATTGGATTTTTACAAAAAATCCCCAAAAACCATAACCAATTCAAAGCCCTACCAAACTCACAATACTACTACCAAATCGAAGACAAAGGTGAGGGGAAGATGAATACCTGATTATCTTAGAGAAATCCGGCTCCCGAGCCAAGCTACCAACGATTTTCCACCAAAGGGAAGAAGAGGGGAAATGGGGGAAAGTGTTTGAGCGTAGAGAGAGAGAGGAGGGAAGGGTTCCGTGTCAAAATGACGGAATATAGAGTCCACTCGGTATATATAGTACCAAAACTCGAAAATACCAATCCTTCCCACAAATACATCATGACTCATTAAAAATCATTTGTTTTAAAAAATCATCTTTCCAACCCCAATTCCATTACCAGCCCCAGTACAAAGTACTCCGGACCCCAAATCCCACCAAAGACCAAATTCCAAGGTTATCACCACGACGAGGATACAATCTCATCCCTTGGATCCAATGACTCCAAAAATCGGATTTAAAATCCCAGGAGTCCCAAAACCGCAATTAATTCATAATTGCCACAAATAAAATCCAATAAGGATTATTACCACACCCGGGATTAACACTAATAATTCCCGGGTATCACAATTATCACCCACTAAAAAAAAAAATTCATCCTCTAAATTTGCACGGCGTACTCCACGTATTGCCGAAACCACCTAATCCAAGCGGATCTACATCGCCGAATCATGAACATGTCATGAACGACACACTAACCGCGAGAATACGACCTCGCACCAAAACCTGGAATGGAGTAACCTCTCCAACCGACACAGGTCCACGGAAGACGTCAACATTCCCCAATGCTAACCATCTCAAAAGCAGTCAACCAAACGTAACTGCAAATTAACGAATCATTCGTGATTCTAAAATAGATATCATCTCGATGATATCTCCACGATTCAGCCTACGATGTTAATCACACATCGTTGCTAAGGAAACCACCAGTACACTACAGTGTACTTATACTAATCCGGTTCCCATTTTCCAATTCCGCCTCCACTAAAGGAGAAGTTGCACCACTTTGCAACATGGATTGGGCCAAAACACGGCCCCGATCAACACGAAACACATCTCCAAAGATGTCTATATCCGAGTGTTCCAAGAATCATATCTTGGTCCAAACACACTATCGAGACTCCACAAGGTCTCAAGTTCTCGAAAGGACATGCAAGAACAATCGATTGTATTCCCGCCACACGCGTCAATCACGACATTAAACAATTCGAATCCTGGCCATCCCTCCTTTACCCTGGGATTCAACAATTCTAAAACAGGGAGGCTATCGAATTGACCAGCAAGAATTACTATAGTCCCAAAACACGACAATCCCTCATCAGGGGAAGTCAACTGGACCTCACGATTATTCCTCAGAATACATCGTGCCATCGAGATTACCAATCTCAAGGTGCCACAATCTCTCATAGAGATTCGCCAAACCAATAGTACTAATCCGATACTCAACAAGTACCAAAACGCGGGCATTCGTACACACATACATGCCCAAGTACCTACACAACATGCATACTCGAAGTAATAGGCTTGGGTATCTCCAATCATAACCAAAATCCCAAAAACAACTGTCAATCCCCAGCTATTCTCACCTCGCGGAGAATAATGATCGATGGACCAATGACTAATGGTGTGATTCCAACATCAACACCTCACAAACCGACTTATTGAATCTCCCAAAGATTCTCAATCGGAGGTATAATAATACTACCTTCCTCACAGGGGAAAACGCCATGGACACATGACCCTCTAACCTCGAACCAACGTTCGGAAAACTGGATATATTTATGCCCAAAACATACCTCGGAATCAAAAATACGCAACTGGTTCAAAATAGTTCATCAAACCACTATTACCAAATCGAAACCCGTATATGCCATGTATACTCAAACAAACGATGCTCTGTACTAATGCCATAGTACTCCACAATCTCGAGCATTACCCCGGAGACATCTCCTCGAACGTCTCACTGGAAGTACGAAGCCAACACCTAGTCCAACACTAGTAAGGGCTTCCCCACGGTTGATTCACAATCAACCCCTAATCAATACCAGCTGTCTCCGTGACAGTACAATCCAAATCTCTCCAAGAGATAAAATCAATATAGTAGTGTCACCCCACTAGCTATATCTCACAAATCCAATTGTGACTCACGTTGCATTTCCCATGCAAAGATGCCAAACCAGGGCTAACAACGACTTGTCGACACTCAAGTTGGTATTCCAACAACAGAGTTGTCCCAAAACAAGTCCCTCAAAAAAAAAAATCGACGTATAAACGTCCCCGTGAGGTATTCCCTGCCTCACTTATCATGCCACTAGGAGACTTCAAGAGTCTACCATAACCCTCATCGTATCACCATACGATTCACCCAGCTCGGATCCAACGAGCAGTATAATGGCTACCACAAGCACACTATATCATTGCAACAATACATGGCTAGCAAAGCGCTGCCTCCATAGGTGTAATAACCCCGAAATTGTAAGTAATCCTTAGAGCATACAACGCAGCGGAATAAAATATTGGATTACTAGAACAATGGATCTATACATAGGATATCATATCGGATAAAGGTTTACAAAATTCTCACCCTTGTAGCGTGTTTGAGCAGATTCCACGGAGCTGCACCACGTCCAACGCCTCCTCCGAGTCACTAGCAAAACTTGTCTACCTTTGCCTCAACGGTATCCACACGATCAAATCGAACAAAAAGGGATGTTCAAGAACAAGTTGCTAGACTTATTCTTGAACCAAAACTGAACTCCCGGTTCAAAACCGATCAACGACTACCAATCTCTTCCCAATAACTCGACGGCGGCCGTGAGTATGAAGAGAGAAAGAGGCGGCCGAATGGAGCTCTTTTGTGGCTAGGTTTTCTCTTTTTGATACCAAGGAATGATATGAAAGAATTAATTAACAATTAATCAAAACCTTGTATTTATATTATAGGGCTTTAATTAAGGTTCAAGACTTTCTTAAAGTCTTATGGGCCCAAACTTATAATTTAATTAAAACCTTTTAATCACTTAATTAAGACTCTTCTTAATTAATTAATTCATCCAATGAATTTAATTTCCCTTCTCGATTTAATCTTTTGTGCGACCCGATAGGTTCTTGTAATGTTGGCAGTGACATAAAATCTCATTTTACGTTACAAGCAAAGAGCGGTGTCTAGCAACATATCAAGGCTACCCAAATTACAAGAATGTCAATGACTCGACATAACCTTTAGAACTTGTGATAATATTAACCATGTAACTTAATCCCTTTGTCCTTTGTGTTTAGATTGAACACGAGTCATGGAATAGTCATACTCGTATATTCAATCTCTATTTCTTGATCCCCAAGTAGAACTAGAATAAACGAATAAGCTCGATATCTCATATCGACTCATTCGAGCATGGCCATGCATTTTAGTTCTCACTTGATCAAGGGCCAAACACATCTCCTGTTATATAGGAGGGACAAATCCTATCTCGATCAGTCAACATCCTTCTACATAATTCGTAGTGTATCCAATAGTCGCCTTTATAGATTACCCTGTTACGGGTAACGTTTGACGATATCAAGATACATAACTCCTTATGTTGGGATCTCTGATGATCACAAGTCGTAAGGATTACATACATTATTATCACTATGAGAATTGCATATGACGATCATATAACTATCCATGTTGCATTCTCATGGTGGGTCTGTCCAGTACATCGTACTCTAACATGTACCCATGTGTTGATTTGATATCTCATATCAATGAACAATTCATCCATCAACACATACTAGTCTCTACGTATTATCATTATCCCTATTCATGATAATACTTGACTAGGGACATCTTTAAGAATAATACAATATTATTCTAAGGACATTAACATATATATTAATTCACATTGCACAGTTAAAAGAATAATATATAATAATGAATTGCCATTCAAAAAATCATAAACATTGTATGTCAAAATAATCATCTAATGATTTGTCTTAGGGCATATCCCAACAAATCTCCCACTTGCACTAAGACCACTCAGACATATACCTAATGCCTAGAGATCTAGTATGACGATCATGCTTCTGCTGTGACAGTGGCTTCGTCAATGGGTCAGATACAATATCATTTGTTGGTACTTTGCATATTTTAACATCTCCCCTTTCAACGATTTCTCGAATGAAATGGAAACGCCTAAGTATGTGCTTGGATCTTTGGTGAGATCTTGGTTCCTTAGCCAATGCGATCGCTCCATTGTTGTCACAATAGAGTTCTATCGGATCTTTAATGCTAGGCACCACTCCAAGTTCAGAAATGAACTTCCTCATCCAAACAGCTTCCTTTGCTGCATCCGAGGCAGCAATATACTCAGCTTCCGTTGTAATCGGCTACTGTTTCTTGCTTTGAACTCTTCCAGCTCACAGCACCTCCATTTAGGCAATACACATACCCAGATTGCGATCGAAAATCATCTTTGTCAGTTTGGAAGCTTGCATCAGTGTAACCCATTACATTGAGCTCTTCCTCACCTCCATAAATCAAGAATGTATCCTTAGTTCTTCTCAAGTACTTCAGGATATTCTTGACAGCAATCCAGTGACCTTCACCTGGATCAACTTGATATCTGCTCATCATGCTCAAGGCATACGATACATCGGGACGAGTACATATCATGGCATACATGATAGATCCAATAGCGGACGCATATGGAATCTTACTCATGCGTTGTCTCTCATCTGGTGTTGAAGGACACTGTTCCTTCGAGAGATAAATACCATGTGTCATAGGCACGAATCCTTTCTTTGATTCTTGCATGCTAAACCTTTTAAGCACTTTGTCTATGTATGTACTTTGACTCAGACCAAGAAGCCTTCTTGATTTATCTCTATAGATCTTGATTCCTAATACATAGGTGGCTTCTCCCAAGTCTTTCATCGAAAAGCAACTCCCTAGCCAAATCTTTACAGATTGTAAGGCAGGGATATCATTCCCAATGAGAAGTATGTCATCTACATACAACACTAGGAAAATGATTACGCTCCCACTGACCTTCTTGTAGACACAAGGTTCATCTTCGTTTTTGATAGAACCAAACTCTTTGATTGCATCATCAAAACGAAGATTCCAACTCCGAGAAGCTTGCTTCAATCCATAAATGGATCGTTGTAGCTTGCATATCTTTCCAGCATCCTTTGGATCGACAAAACCTTCGGGCTGTGTCATGTACACATCCTCGAGCAGATTTCCATTAAGGAAAGCTGTTTTGACATCCATCTGCCGAATTTCATAATCATGAAATGCAGCTATTGCAAGTAAGATCCTTATGGATTTAACCATGGCCACTGGTGAAAAGGTTTCATCATAGTCAATACCATGAATTTGTTTGAATCCTTTTGCAACCAGCCGACCACTATAGGTTTGTACATTACCATCCATATCGGTCTTTTTCTTGAAAATCCATTTGCACCCGATGGGTCGTACCCCTTCAGGTGGATCAACCAAAGTCCATACTTGGTTTGCATACATGGATTCCATCTCAGATTTCATGGCCTCTTGCCATTTCTCAGAATCATTGCCCATTATAGCTTGTTGATAAGATGACGGCTTATCCTCATCAATAAGTAGTAAGTCACCTTGTTGAGTCACAAGAAATCCATATCTCTGTGGCTCCCGGTGTTCTCTTACAGACCTACGCTGGGCTTGTGTCTCTTGAGCAGGCACTTCTTCCACAACAGATTGCGGTGCCTGCTCTGTTTCCATCTCAATCTCAGGTTCAGTGTTTTCTTGTGGTTGAACTTCACTAAGTTCTATTTTTCTCCCACTGGTTTTTCTAGAAATAAATTCTCTTTCAAGAAATACACCAGTCCGAGCAACAACTACTTTGTTCTCGGTGGGATAATAGAAATAGTATCATTTTGTTTCCTTAGGATACCCCACAAATAAACACTTATCAGATTTGGGTCCAAGTTTGTTAGTGGCGTGACGTCTAACGAAAGCCTCACAACCCCAAATCTTCATAAAAGACATACTAGGATGCTTCCCAGTCCATATCTCATATGGTGTCTTTTCCAATGATTTAGATGGCACACGGTTCAGTAAGAAAATCGTTGTTTCTAGAGCGTGTCCCCAAAACGATATCGGAAGATCTGCATGACTCATCATTGATCTAACCATGTCCAACAAGGTTCGATTTCTCCTCTCGGATACACCATTCCATTGTGGAGTATACGGAGGAGTGAGTTGTGGGACTATCCCTCATTCATTTAGATAGTCATGAAACTCTTGGCTTAAGTATTCACCTCCTCGATCTGATCGAAGGATTTTGATACTTTTGCCAAGTTGGTTTTGTACTTCATTCTTGAAATCTTTGAACTTTTCAAAGGTTTCATGCTTATGCTTCATTAGGTACACATACCCATATCTACTGAGGTCATCAGTAAATGTAACGAAGTATTGAAAACCACCTCTAGCTTGTGTACTTATTGGTCCACATACATCACTATGTATCAGTCCCAATAAAACATTTGCCCTTTCAACATGTCCCTTGAAAGGGGCTTTAGTCATCTTGCCCATTAAACAAGATTCGCATGTTTCATATGATTCAAAATCAAATGAATCTAATACTCCATCCTTATGAAGTTTAGATATGCGGTTCTCGTTTATGTGGCCCAAGCGACAGTGCCAGAGATAAGTCGGATTACAATCATTATTTTTAATCCTTTTAGTATTTATGTTATAGATAGGCATATCAAGATTTAATACATAAAGACCATTCACCATTTGTGCACTAGCATAAAACATATTGATGTCATATGACATATTGACCTCCTCGGGTAAAATCCCTCAAGGGCCGAACAAAGACATATACCGAACATAGTGCACCGAACGGAAAGCACCGAGCAGGGTTTTACCGAACAGCTGTAACCCTCCTCGGTTTTCTGGTCAAAGATTAGCGGAAGACCCGGGAATAACTAACAAATTAACCGGCGTGAATGAACGTGCAATAATGGGGCGCGGATTTCTCGGACGTGTGGGGCTCCAGTTAAGCCACGATCAGAGGACATCGTGTTCCGGATCTCCCGCGAGTCAATCACTAGGAATAGTCCTATAAATACCCGCGGATGTCATCACAGAAAGGGTTGGATTTTTCTGGGCAAAAAGACTCCGAAGAGAGCAAACTTGAGTCTGTTCGGTCTTTCTTATAATTTCTATAACAGTAGTCGTGTAAGTCATTGAATAATTTTTTCTTGTGTCCAGATCATCTTGTAAATCATCAATATTTATAGTGGAGCTTTATACTGGACTAGGTCCCGTGGTTTTTCTCTCAATTTGAGGGTTTTCCACGTAAAAAATCTTGGTGTATTCCTTTTATTTTTCGTAAACATTTAATTCTACCAAACACGTATAATAACGGATCACATCATTGGCGCCGTCTGTGGGAACAAAAAGAGTAAAGACGTTGAAGCAGAGATTTTTTCATCAAGAGTCCAAGGCGAAATGGTTAGAAGCAAAGGGCGAGGGCCAATGTCGGGGAGGGATAAACCACTGACTCCCCCACGTTCATACCCAGAACCAGAAGGGGCTGGGGAGGCTGGATCATCGCAGAATGCTTCGCGAGTATTACCTACCCAAGGAATACCCATGGAACATTTAACTGAGGTGATTGCCAAAACTGTTGGAGAAGTTATTGTAAGGACCCCAAGCCCTTAAACCTTGATTAGTGTATTAACCACTATGTGTGGTACATGCTTTCTATAAATGTCAATCGGGAAGCTCTGATGATACTTAATCATTGCCTGTCAATGAAAGACTCATATGTTTGCCCTTTTACCAACCCCTTGGTGCCACTTTTCACATTGTAAACTTTTATAAAAATTTGGGCAGAGTCTCCCCATAAATAGAGCTATCCCAAAAAAAAAGAGTACAACACATAACAAAATTCCCGGCCAGGGAACACATAATACTCAACAGAAAGCAGTAATACAAGTAGATTTCCAGCCAGGGAAGACACCACACATATGTCAACAAAAGTGGGTTCCAACACCCACATAATACACCAATGACTCTCATATCATTCTAGCAATTCAACCTAATTGCATGCAACCTTAAATGAAAGAGAGAAAGGCTCATGCCTTTATATACAATCCATATACAAGTATAATCGTGCTCACATGCGAGCATCATGAATATGTATAAATCCTCAGGTGTATATATAGGTACTCTATACGATACCGTGCTCCATCAAGCCCTGGTACCACGATCCTGGGAGTACCTCAAATCAACAGCTCGAGCTCAGCTCCATAGCCATCGATGTACCTGTCCACCTGTCCCAACAGAGACAGCCCCCAACGGGGTGAGCATACCAATACACAAAATCCCATAATCATAATAATGAAATTCATAATTTACAACGCAAGTAAATACTAATGAATTTAAATGATACTCCCTGGATGGCAACATCCTCATCCGGGATTCCGTGTACTGTCCCTGTTCTCACAACATCAAACTCATCAAATCTCATAAATCAGTAAATCAACACATTGATTTACACATCGCATGCCTGATTCTCAAATATCAAGAATGAATGATTCCAAGTTCATATACATGCAAAAATAGATATATCAATATCAAATATTGATTTCATAACCTTGCTTTCCATTATACTTAGACATCTCATATGTCTTATAATGAAAACATGAGTCTATGAACCTAGACATCTCAAATGTCTCATAATGAATACACGATTCTACGAACCTAGACATCTCAAATGTCTTACGAAGAATGCATGATTCTACAAACCTAGACATCTCAAATGTCTCATAATATAGTCATATAAACCCAGTAACCCATATATCATGTAAGAGTCATCCTACTCTAGTGTCACGCACGCTACAAGCGGCGATATCAAGATTTGGGTCATTCCTTGGCTATATCAACATATATGTATAACCATACGCAAAACATTCAATGCAATCAAAAACACCTTATGCATTTCACATATATATAGTAATGCTCGTACGTCGCACGTACCTTAAATCTCCGAAGTCCGAGCCAAGCCTTGCTCGAGTTCCATGCCCCGAGGAATGATGTGCTAACACGATAAATAATTCACAATTATTTACGAACATGTAACCTATGCTCAAGCACACCCATATCCCTCACAACATTGTCAATACACGACAATTATCCTCTTAAAAGACCCGGGGCAGGGTACATGCAGGGAAGGAAATAAATGAGACAATCGAAATTTGTTCAAGAATGCCCTACAAAAATCGAACCTTAATCTCACAATTTCGAACCCAATAAAATACCATAATTCATCTAAAATGTCAATTAAGCAATCCATAGCATGAATAATCATCCCACATGCCAAACCCCCAAATTTGAAATCCAAATCCCTAAAATTCGAAACCCAAACAAGCCTTTAAATTCGAACCCTAACAATTCTTCAAATTCGAACCATAACATCTTAATTCGATCCCACTTAAGCATCATAATACACCTAAGATGTGAATTAAACCATCAATGGCAAGAATCATCACCTTTGCCAAAAACCCCCAATAATTCGAAATTTAATCCCTACGAAATTGGGGAAATTCGAAACAATAAAGGCATGGAAATACATGAAAAAGACGAACAAGGGGTTAGGGAGATTACCCAACGAAATCGGAAGCAAAAACAAACGAAAATCGAAGAACCCTAGAAATTGGGGATCGACGCTTACCAGCAAAATCCGACTTCCACACGCGACGAAACCTCGAATTGATGGAGGGGAAAGAAGCGCCTCGTCGAGACGAAGACGGGGGTAGGTCGGACGCGCCGATCGGCGGCCGGACGGCGGCTGGCGGAGCGCTTTTGCGCCCGGCAGCGCTGTAGCAGCGGGAAAAATCGCACGCGGGAGAGAGGGAAGGAATTGGGGCTGAAAATGAAATTAATACTAAAATCTCGGGTTCAACTTGTATTTATAGCAAAATACCCCGAAAAACTAATAGCCCCACAAATACATCGTGATTCCTTAAAAATCATCTGTTTTCAAAAACTCTCTCTCTAACTCCAAAATCCCCTACCGGTGCTCACCCAGCACCCGAGATCCCGAGACACATTAAAAAACCCAACTCTTAGGTTTTACACCGTAATGTGAATACAATCTCAACCTCTGGATCCAACGATCCCAACTACCCAAATAAACGAGCCCAGAAGGCCCAACACCTCGATTAAATCCCAAATCGCCACGTAAAACCACTTTAGGGATTATTAACACTACGGGATTAACACCTATAATCCCTGGTCATCACAATATCCCCCACTAAAAGAATTTCGTCCTCGAAATTAGCACTGGTGTATCACGTAACACCCAGGCTACACAACAACATGAAGCCATAACCTCGATTCCTGACCATATCAGAATCGTCTTAATAAACGCGAGGATACTTACCTCTCATCAAACTCTGAAACAGAGCGACATACTAAAACCAACATATCACCCAAGAGGTAAAACGTACCTCGATGCGGGTCATCCCAAAAGTCAGCCTCATGACTGCGAAACAACTGATACTTACGACTGTAGATCAGACAGTCATCCTTCGTTCTAATATAACAGTACGAACACGTCCTGAATGACACCTCAACCGTAAGAACGTTGACCTCGTGTCAAACTCTGGAGTGGAATAGACTTCCAAATCCATCATAACGTCAAAGAGCGTCAGCACAACTCAACGCTAACAGTCCAAA
The DNA here is from genome assembly GCA_907163345.1 of Haberlea rhodopensis. NCBI lineage: Eukaryota > Viridiplantae > Streptophyta > Magnoliopsida > Lamiales > Gesneriaceae > Haberlea > Haberlea rhodopensis. The sequence continues at coordinate 22,895 of CAJQUN010001733.1, forward strand.
AGCAGTTAGTCAACTGAAACTGCAAGGATTCGAATCGCTCTTGATTCTATCGTAGATATCATCCAATGATATTTTACTATGACTTACGATGTCTAACATACATCGTTACGAGGGAAACACTAGTACAACCACGGTGTACACATATCAAACCTGGTTTCCACTTTCAAACTTCCTCCATCGAAGGAGTAGTCGCCTCATTGCAACTTAATTTGGGCAACTCACGGCCACAAATTCAAACAAAAGACATCTCACAAGATGTCCACCTCCGGATGTTCCAAGAATCACGTCCTGATCATAAATAACAACCGAGACTCCGCAGAGATTAAAATTCTTAAGGGGCATGCAATAAACCCATTGCATCCTCTACGCTTGTGTCGTCAGCGACACTCAACCAATCCGAAATCCTGCCATCCCTTGAAAATCCTCGGATTTAACAATCCAAACTTGGGAAGGCTGTCGCATAACTCGAAAGAAAACACTAGCAAGGGAAATACCTTAACCCTCACAAGAAAATCCCTCCTCAAGGGAGTCAACTAACTTCACGATTATCCCTCAATCATCGTGCCATGGAGATTCCCAATCTCAAGGTGTTCCATATCTCTCATCAGAGATTTAACCATCCAAAAATAGCATAACTCTATGCTTAACAGAGAGGAAATCAATAACTGGCATCCGTATACTCACCGGTATACCTGCCTAAGCACTGATGTCGCATGCATACTCAATGCACTCGGCTCGGGTATCTACCACATATCCCTAAGCCCCAAACACAACCGTCAATTCTGAGTCATTCCTTACTCAGTGGAGGATGAAAATCGACGATTAACAATACACGGTGTGATTCCCAAAATCAACACCACTTGTACCAACTTACCGAATCTTTCAAAGATTCCCAAATAGGTATAATACTACCTCCTTCCTCGCAAGGGAAGTGCCATCGAACTCGAGATCCACAAGTCTCGAACCATCGTTCGGAAAAACTGGATACAATAACACCCATTGTATCCCAATACACGGGTTCCTTTAGATTGAGTCAATAACAACCTGATGACTCTCTTGTTGGTACTCCAACATCCTGAGCTGTCCCAGACAAGTCTCCAAGATTAAACATAAACGTATACACGTTTCAGCGAGGCATGAACAACCTTAACCTCAATGACATGGTGACTACTAGAGTCCACCACAATCCACATCGTATCACCTTACAATTTGCCAAACTTGGTTCCAACGAGCAGTGTAACGGCTCTAGCAAGTCCATCATGGTGCTACACACACGCGGCAGACAACCTAGTCTCTGCCTCTTTAGGTTTACTTCAAACCTACCAACAAGACGGACGTTTCCACATGGTATAACATACTATGGGAAGAAAACTCAATAGAGTAGCGGGTCTTTATCCAACATTCCTCAATGCCGATATACCCTGGACACTCCAATGTCCCTATGTACTTAACATAACCTGATCCTACTCCCTTAGGACCCATCATACACCCTCAAGGGTGGTGTGACCATGTCCACCACATGTCACATCGACAGAAAGCGAGTACTTTCCTCCATGATTACTCCTGTCGTCAAATCACATGGCCAAAAGCCACTCCAACGAGCATACCTCAAGGGTATCACCACTCGTAAAAAGATTACCCCCAAACATAAGCTGCGGTACAATCACATGTACAGCGCATCCATCCATTCCTCGAGCAACCCGCTCGGTATAAGGGTCACGTCCATCGGTGTCGCACACACCACCTTGTGCTCGGTACTGGCACCCAAGGCATACCACTGAATACGTATACTCAACGCATCGATCATCGTAACGATGATGCATGTCTAATAAGACATCTCCTACACCATCGTCATCGTCATCCCGTGACGACACATGCCAACTCATGGCATCTAAAACATTGCCCACTAGTGACGATACATGTACATCAGCGTATGTCATCCACTAACATGCTAGTAAAATAGGCATAATAAAACATGTATATCAATGCATGCCAGCTACAATAAAGCAAATAAAATAGCAATATCTCATACCTCTTCGCTAGTGATATAGCGTCATACCTGTCTCCGTCGCACAATAATAGTGCGTAATCAGCACTCATCGCTCGAAGGCGGCAAAAATCCTGTGCTGAGTACATAGCGGCAAGATCCCTCGCTATAGAATCGACGGTATGACACCTCGTCATATAATAAGTGGCATGAAACCTCGCTATACCCTGAGCATGAATCATCGTCCACATAGTAGCGGAAAGAGGCATCGCTATCAATACACCTGGCGGAATGAACCATCGCCAATAGATATAGCGGAATGAACCATCGCTATAAATACACCTGGCGGAATGAACCATCGCCAATCAATATAGCGGAATGAACCATCGCTATCAATACACCTGGCGGAATGAACCATCGCCAATAGATATAGCGGAATGAACCGTCGCTATAAATACACCTGGCGGAATGAACCATCGCCAATAGATATAGCGGAATGAACCATCGCTATCAATACACCTGGCGGAATGAACCATCGCCAATAGATATAGCGGAATGAACCGTCGCTATAAATACGCCTGGCGGAATGAACCATCGCCAATAAATATAGCGGAATGAACCGTCGCTATAAATACACCTGGCGGAATGAACCATCGCCAATAAATATAGCGGAATGAACCATCGCTATCAATACACCTGGCGGAATGAACCATCGCCAATCAATATAGCGGAATGAACCGTCGCTATAAATACACCTGGCGGAATGAACCATCGCCAATAGATATAGCGGAAAGAACCATCGCTATAAACCGTGTCCTCATAGAGAAATGAATATAAATCGACACAGCGGGACACATCACCGCTATCATCCGTGTCATCACAAAGGAATGAATCATCATCCTAACAAGCGGCATCTCATCCTCGCTTCTTCATACAAGCGGTATCTCATCCTCGCTTCGTATGGCATACCCCGCCTCCATGTGCAAGCGAGCATCCCTGCCCGCTCCACATTTTTAGCGGTACAAGCATAAGCTTCTTCATACAAGCGGTATCTCATCCTCGCTTCGTATGGAATACCCCGCCTCCATGTGCAAGCGAGCATCCCCGCCCGCTCCACATTTTTAGCGGTCAAGCATAAGTATAAAAATTCTCACTGTCATAAGCAGGACTCCTGGAATGTATAATCATCATTCCTTTTTATACTCCATATTTCCTGTAACCTGCAACCATCAGGGTTAACAACAATAGCCATATACGCTATGCATCCACATTCAATTCATAATAAAAACACATTATGAGAATGTATGGTTTCACAAATAAATGTCATGATATCCTTCTTTAAATCCTTATTTCATCCTGAGCCCTTATCATTAGTACATTTTAATGCTTCTTGCTACTCCAGGAAAGCGGAATTCTTCCTCGCTTCCACTGGACTTTAGCGTTGCTACTCCATGTAAGCGGAACTCTTCATCGCTTCCAATGGACTTTAGCGTTGCTACTCCATATAAGCGGGACTCTTCATCGCTTCATATGGACTTTAGCATAAGCCATTAAAATCCTTACTAAGATAACTTTGACTCAAGACATGCATATGCAAAAACAATGCACAATAACATATATCATAACCTCAATGCACCACTTTGCATTCATCATGTGTCAACAAGACAACGTAAAATACATGTTACCTCGGAAATATCCCTTTATCTGATTTTCTTAAAACCAGCTTCCTTGGCACATAACACACGGAGTGCCAGACATCCCCATAAATGTCATCCTATCGTGTTCCACACGATTCCTGCAACCACAATGGTTAGCAATACCACTTTTCATATCATAAGAGCACATAAACAATGTGTTATGTCATACAACATTAATGCCATCATGCATAAATATGTGCTATCAATAACTTCCTAGGCCCTTAACAGCCCCAATGAGCAACCACTGCTCTGATACCACTAATGTAAGGACCCCAAGCCCTTAAACCTTGATTAGTGTATTAACCACTATGTGTGGTACATGCTTTCTATAAATGTCAATCGGGAAGCTCTGATGATACTTAATCATTGCCTGTCAATGAAAGACTCATATGTTTGCCCTTTTACCAACCCCTTGGTGCCACTTTTCACATTGTAAACTTTTATAAAAATTTGGGCAAAGTCTCCCCATAAATAGAGCTATCCCAAAAAAAAAGAGTACAACACATAACAAAATTCCCGGCCAGGGAACACATAATACTCAACAGAAAGCAGTAATACAAGTAGATTTCCAGCCAGGGAAGACACCACACATATGTCAACAAAAGTGGGTTCCAACACCCACATAATACACCAATGACTCTCATATCATTCTAGCAATTCAACCTAATTGCATGCAACCTTAAATGAAAGAGAGAAAGGCTCATGCCTTTATATACAATCCATATACAAGTATAATCGTGCTCACATGCGAGCATCATGAATATGTATAAATCCTCAGGTGTATATATAGGTACTCTATACGATACCGTGCTCCATCAAGCCCTGGTACCACGATCCTGGGAGTACCTCAAATCAACAGCTCGAGCTCAGCTCCATAGCCATCGATGTACCTGTCCACCTGTCCCAACAGAGACAGCCCCCAACGGGGTGAGCATACCAATACACAAAATCCCATAATCATAATAATGAAATTCATAATTTACAACGCAAGTAAATACTAATGAATTTAAATGATACTCCCTGGATGGCAACATCCTCATCCGGGATTCCGTGTACTGTCCCTGTTCTCACAACATCAAACTCATCAAATCTCATAAATCAGTAAATCAACACATTGATTTACACATCGCATGCCTGATTCTCAAATATCAAGAATGAATGATTCCAAGTTCATATACATGCAAAAATAGATATATCAATATCAAATATTGATTTCATAACCTTGCTTTCCATTATACTTAGACATCTCATATGTCTTATAATGAAAACATGAGTCTATGAACCTAGACATCTCAAATGTCTCATAATGAATACACGATTCTACGAACCTAGACATCTCAAATGTCTTACGAAGAATGCATGATTCTACAAACCTAGACATCTCAAATGTCTCATAATATAGTCATATAAACCCAGTAACCCATATATCATGTAAGAGTCATCCTACTCTAGTGTCACGCACGCTACAAGCGGCGATATCAAGATTTGGGTCATTCCTTGGCTATATCAACATATATGTATAACCATACGCAAAACATTCAATGCAATCAAAAACACCTTATGCATTTCACATATATATAGTAATGCTCGTACGTCGCACGTACCTTAAATCTCCGAAGTCCGAGCCAAGCCTTGCTCGAGTTCCATGCCCCGAGGAATGATGTGCTAACACGATAAATAATTCACAATTATTTACGAACATGTAACCTATGCTCAAGCACACCCATATCCCTCACAGCATTGTCAATACACGACAATTATCCTCTTAAAAGACCCGGGGCAGGGTACATGCAGGGAAGGAAATAAATGAGACAATCGAAATTTGTTCAAGAATGCCCTACAAAAATCGAACCTTAATCTCACAATTTCGAACCCAATAAAATACCATAATTCATCTAAAATGTCAATTAAGCAATCCATAGCATGAATAATCATCCCACATGCCAAACCCCCAAATTTGAAATCCAAATCCCTAAAATTCGAAACCCAAACAAGCCTTTAAATTCGAACCCTAACAATTCTTCAAATTCGAACCATAACATCTTAATTCGATCCCACTTAAGCATCATAATACACCTAAGATGTGAATTAAACCATCAATGGCAAGAATCATCACCTTTGCCAAAAACCCCCAATAATTCGAAATTTAATCCCTACGAAATTGGGGAAATTCGAAACAATAAAGGCATGGAAATACATGAAAAAGACGAACAAGGGGTTAGGGAGATTACCCAACGAAATCGGAAGCAAAAACAAACGAAAATCGAAGAACCCTAGAAATTGGGGATCGACGCTTACCAGCAAAATCCGACTTCCACACGCGACGAAACCTCGAATTGATGGAGGGGAAAGAAGCGCCTCGTCGAGACGAAGACGGGGGTAGGTCGGACGCGCCGATCGGCGGCCGGACGGCGGCTGGCGGAGCGCTTTTGCGCGCGGCAGCGCTGTAGCAGCGGGAAAAATCGCACGCGGGAGAGAGGGAAGGAATTGGGGCTGAAAATGAAATTAATACTAAAATCTCGGGTTCAACTTGTATTTATAGCAAAATACCCCGAAAAACTAATAGCCCCACAAATACATCGTGATTCCTTAAAAATCATCTGTTTTCAAAAACTCTCTCTCTAACTCCAAAATCCCCTACCGGTGCTCACCCAGCACCCGAGATCCCGAGACACATTAAAAAACCCAACTCTTAGGTTTTACACCGTAATGTGAATACAATCTCAACCTCTGGATCCAACGATCCCAACTACCCAAATAAACGAGCCCAGAAGGCCCAACACCTCGATTAAATCCCAAATCGCCACGTAAAACCACTTTAGGGATTATTAACACTACGGGATTAACACCTATAATCCCTGGTCATCACAGTTATGAAGCAATTCATGACTCCCCCCCCTGTCAGGAAGAAAGTAAAGAAGAGGAAGAAGATTCGATTTCTATAAAGAAGTCGGAGGAGGAGGTGGAAGAATCGAAAGATTTCCTTAATCGTTCAAATGATGAAATAGATAGGGCTTTGCACCATCAAATGGAGGATCTAAAGGAGGAGCTACAAAGAATGCGCAATAAAATGGAAGGCCGTATTAACTCGGCAAGAAGAAGCACTCCATTCACTCCCCAGGTCATTGATGATCCTCTGCCTATTAATTTCAGAACTTTGAGTGTGGGGAATTATGATGGTAGCTCAGATCCAGAAGAATACTTAGCTCGATTTGAGAATGCCTCACTCCTTCATCAGCTGTTAGATGGGGTGAAATGTAGAGTGTTCTTGACTACTCTAGCCGGCGCTGCTCAGTCATGGTTCAATCAGTTACCATCAGGAATAGTGGATTCCTTTCCCAAATTCAGCTCGTTGTTCCTTCATCAATTCGCGACCAGTAGAAGTTGCAAGAGAACAGCCTTGAGTTTGTTCGGTCTCAGGCAGATGGATAAGGAGTCCCTGCGGGATTTTCTGAAAAGATTCAATCAGGCATGCCTTGATGTTCCACATGTGACATCTGAAATACTAGCCAGCGCTTTCACCCAAGGGTTGAGAGAGGGGGATCTGTTCAGATCGTTGGCCAAGAAGCCACCGTCAGACTATGATGAATTACTGGGGCGTGCCTCTAAATATATTAATTTGGAGGAAGCGCAGAGGATGAAGCAGAAGAAGGAGATAATAAATGGTGGTGAAGTCAATAGGAAGGAGAGGCCATTGGAACATCCCAAGAGGAACTTTGATCAGTACCTACCGATGAGACCTTATCGGGAGGTAGCCATGAATCAAATTATGCCGAAGAGGGCTCGGGGGGGGGACCTTATGGAAGAGGAGTATTCCGAGGAGGAAGTGCCCGAGGAGGGAGTTTTCATGAAGGAAGAATGGATGTAAGGCGAGGAGCTGACGATGACTTGAGAAACAGTGCTCCTTTCCCCCGAAATAATGTTAATCCCGGGAGAGGAGTACTTCAGCCAGTCCCTTGGGCAGTACGGGGGGAAAGAGGGGAGGCAGGAAATCAAGTTACCAGGGAAAGAACCATGAGCAATATTCCTAACCGAGGGACTATACATATAATTTCGGGAGGAACATCGTGTGGAGATTCTAACCGAGCAAGAAAAAGTTATGCCCGAAAACTCGAAGTGTTATCCATTAATCCAAGTCATACTCAGGAGAGTCCTTCTATAGCTTTCGGACCTGCCGATTTACAAGGGATTTATTTTCCCCACGAGGATGCACTGGTAATTTCAGCCACAATAGCCAACTATAATGTGCAAAGAATCTTCGTTGATACAGGCAGCTCGGCGGATGTGCTCTTCCTTAATACGTTGAAGCAGATGGAATTAGGAAGTATAGCTGTGCAAAAAGTAAATACTTCTTTGCATGGGTTTACTGGGGAAGCCATAAGTCCTATAGGACAAGTGTCTTTACCCGTCACATTAGGAGAGGAGCCCAAGACAAAGACGAAGATGATCACCTTCCTCATAGTGGATGCACCCTCCTCCTATAATATAATATTGGGTCGCCCGGAGTTAACGGCCTTCGAAGCAGTTGCTTCTACTTACCACCTGAAGATAAAATTCCCGGTAGGAGAGGAAGTGGGACAAGTACGAGGAAATCAAAGTTCATCAAGAAAATGCTATGTGCAAGAGTTGAAGCAAGACAAAGGAAAAAATGGAGAAGATGGGGAGCGAGGAAGTAATAAGAGGAAACATGGACAGCCCAAGGAGGAGGAGCGGATAATCCCCGAGGAGGAATTCATGAGCATCGAGTTAGGTCACCCGGCGAAAATTACTCGCATTGGATCTAAGTTGGATCCCGAATTAAGGAAAAGGGTGATTGACTGCCTAATAGCTAACGTGGATGTGTTCGCTTGGAATTCCTCTGAGTTAATTGGGGTAAAACCAGAGATTGCTGAGCATCATCTAAATGTTGATCCGGGTGCTCGGGCAATTAAACAGAAGAGAAGGCATTTCGGACCCGAGAAGGATGCCGTTATAGCTAAACAAGTGGAGGAGTTGTTGAAAGCAGGTCATATACGGGAGATTAGTTTCCCTACATGGCTCTCAAATGTGGTTCTAGTACCTAAAACGGGAGACAAGTGGAGGATGTGTGTAGATTTTCGGGACGTGAACAAAGCGTGTCCCAAAGATTGTTACCCATTACCGAGGATTGATCAATTAGTGGATTCTACTGCGGGACATGAGCTGTTATGTCTTATGGATGCTTATCAGGGATATCATCAAATCCCCTTAGCCCGCGAGGATCAGTCCAAGGTTAGCTTTGTCACAGCGGGAGGAACTTTTTGTTATATCGTTATGCCCTTCGGATTAAAAAATGCTGGGGCTACTTATCAGAGACTGATGGATAAGATGTTCAAAGATCAAATAGGACGGAACGTGGAGGTTTATGTGGATGACGTCCTGATCAAAAGCAAGAAGGCCCAAAATCTGATAGAGGATATGGAGGAAGTCTTTGCCACTTTAAGAAAATTTGGCATGAAGTTAAATCCTGCCAAATGTACCTTCGGAATTCATAGTGGAAAATTCTTGGGGTACATGGTGACAGAGAGAGGTGTGGAAGCTAACCCTGAGAAAATCCGAGCAATCCAAGAAATGAACCCTCCTCGGACCCTGAACGAAGTGCAAAGGTTAGCAGGAAGAATTGCAGCGCTTAGTCGATTCATATCTAGATCGGCTGACAGGAGTTTGCCTTTCTTTAAGGCCTTACGGCGAGGAATCCAGTTTGAATGGGATGATCAGTGCCAGAGGGCTTTCGAAGATTTGAAAGAATATCTACGCAGTTACCCTTGATGAATAAACCCGAACACAATGAGACCCTCCTCGTCTACTTGTCGGTAACCGAGGAAGTTATCAGCTCGGTGTTAATTCAAGAGAAATGTGGGCAGCAACAACCGGTATATTATGTCAGCCGAGCTTTGCAAGGAGCCGAACAAAGATACCCAGAAATTGAAAAGTTAGCTTTGGCTCTGGTGATCACTGCAAGAAGACTTCGGCCTTATTTTCTATCTCACCCTATCATGGTGGTAACGAGCACTCCCTTAGGAAGGCTCTTGTCAAAAGCTGAAATTTCAGGGAGGATGGTGAAATGGGCCACAGAATTGAGCGAGTTCGATATTTCTTATCAGCCCCGGACTAGCATCAAGGCTCAGGCCTTATCTGATTTCTTGGTTGAAGTAACTCATACTCGCGAAGAAAAATATTGGAGCCTATTTGTAGATGGGTCATCTACTCAGAAGGGAAGCGGGGCAGGAATTATACTGATCAGTCCAGAAGGAGAGGAAGTTTCCATAGCTATTCAATTCGGTTTTCATTCCTCAAACAATGAAGCCGAATTCGAAGCTCTCCTCTCTGGTTTACAAGTGGCATTAGACGCCGGAGCTCGGAAAGTAAAAGTGTTCATGGATTCAATGCTGGTTGTACAACAAGTAAATGGGGTGTACAAGGTGAAAGAAGAAAAGCTAAAAAAGCATGTGGAGAAGGCTCAATTATTAACGACTCAGTTCCAGGAGGTAGAGTTAAAGCAAATACCACGAGAGGATAATGATCGAGCAGATTCACTTGCAAAGTTGGCCAGCACCATCCATGAGTGGAAGAACAGGAAAGTGCTGATACAAGATCTTTTGGTCTCACACATAGCAATCAACAGTATAATGAATTTGGAGCCTTGTATCATATCTGATTGGCGGGAGCATATCATTAAATTCTTGAAAAATAGGGTGTTGCCGTTAGATCCAAAGGAAGCTGCTCGGGTGAAGAGAATGGAGAGGCGTTTTGTGCTAGCAGAAGGTAAATTGTTCAAAAGGGGATTTTCAGTTTCCTTCTTGCAATGCACATCAACACAAGAGGGAGAACATTTACTAAAGGAGATTCACGAAGGCTGTTGTGGGAATCATTCGGGAAGTAATATGTTATATCAGAAAGCCCTTCGGGCAGGATATTATTGGCCCAGTATGAGAGAAAATGCCGAAGACATTGTTAAAAAATGTAACAATTGCCAGAAACACGCAAATTTATCTCACATACCCGCAGAGGTCTTAAATAGCAGTATCACTTCCTGTCCCTTTGATCAATGGGGGATGGACATCGTCGGACCTTTTCCCCTTGCCACGGGGCAAAGAAAATTCCTCCTAGTAGCAGTGGAATACTTTACGAAATGGATGGAAGCCGAGCCTTTAGCAAAAATAACTGAGGAGGAAGTCATCAAATTCTTATGGAGAAGCATAGTATGTCGGTTCGGAATACCGAGGAGAATTATTTCGGATAATGGAAGGCAATTTCAGGGAAAGAAAATACAGGAGTGGTGCGAAGAGATGAAAATTAAGCAAATATTCACGTCAGTGGCCTATCCACAATCAAATGGACAAGTCGAAGTTATTAACCGTATTCTATTACATGGTATTAAGACGAAGCTGGAAGGGGCCCGAGGGGAATGGGTAAATGAACTACCTGGAGTCTTGTGGGCATATCGAACAACTCCTCGGGTATCTACAGGGGAAACTCCGTATAGTCTAGTATACGGTTCGGAGGCCCTCATTCCAGCAGAAATTGGGATTGAGTCTCTCCGCGTACAATGTTATGATCCAGAGCAGAACGAGGTTAAGAGAATGCAAGAGTTGGATGAGATTGATCAGCTAAGAGAACAGGCTGTAGCAAGAACAGAGCTATATAATGTAAGGATTACCAACGCCTATAACCGAAGGGTTCGATCAAGAACATTTCAAGTTGGTGATTAGTGTTACGAAGAACAAATCCTGCTGGTGAGGTGAAAAAGTTGGCACCCAAATGGGAAGGTCCTTACAAAATTAAGGAAGTAATCGGAAGAGGAGCATACAGGCTGGAAGATCATGAAGGTCGGAAATTGGTAAGACCTTGGAACATTCATAACTTGAAGAAATATTTTGTGTAATCTTTCTTTTTTGTTGTTTTATGAATTCAGGAGTAATAAAATGAAAATATTTGATTTATTGAGTTTGTTCGGAATTCTAATGATTTACTCGTGGGATCGGGATGTTTGGTCCACGCTTAAACATTACATCATCATCGTTTTACTCGTGGGATCGGGATGTTTGGTCCACGTTTAAACGTTAAATTATCATCGGTTTACTCGTGGGATCGGAATGTTTGGTCCACGTTTAAACGTTAAATTATCATCGGTTTACTCGTGGGATCGGGATGTTTGGTCCACGTTTAAGCGTTAAAGTATCATTTGTTTACTCGTGGGATCGGGATGTTTGGTCCACGTTTTAAACCTAAAATTGCCTAAGTGTTTGTGCTCGGGGTAGCGAGCTGTTCGGAATTTTAGTTGTTTACTCGTGGGATCGGGATGTTTGGTCCACGTTTTAAACCTAAAATTGCCTAAGTGTTTGTGCTCGGGGTAGCGAGCTGTTCGGAATTTTAGTTGTTTACTCGTGGGATCGGGATGTTTGGTCCACGTTTTAAACCTAAAATTGCCTAAGTATTTGTGCTCGGGGTAGCGAGCTTGTTCGGAATTTTAGTTGTTTACTCGTGGGATCGGGATGTTTGGTCCACGTTTTAAACCTAAAATTGCCTAAGTGTTTGTGCTCGGGGTAGCGAGCTGTTCGGAATTTTAGTTGTTTACTCGTGGGATCGGGATGTTTGGTCCACGTTTTAAACCTAAAATTGCCTAAGTGTTTGTGCTCGGGGTAGCGAGCTGTTCGGAATTTTAGTTGTTTACTCGTGGGATCGGGATGTTTGGTCCACGTTTTAAACCTAAAATTGCCTAAGTATTTGTGCTCGGGGTAGCGAGCTTGTTCGGAATTTTAGTTGTTTACTCGTGGGATCGGGATGTTTGGTCCACGTTTTAAACCTAAAATTGCCTAAGTGTTTGTGCTCGGGGTAGCGAGCTGTTCGGAATTTTAGTTGTTTACCCGTGGGATCGGGATGTTTGGTCCACGTTTTAAACCTAAAATTGCCTAAGTGTCTATGCTCGGGGTAGCGAGCTTGTTCGGAATTTTAGTTGTTTACTCGTGAGATCGGGATGTTTGGTCCGCGTTTTAAACCTAAAATTGCCTAAGTGTTTGTGCTCGGGGTAAGGAGCTGTTCAGAATTTTAATAAATGATTTCATTAATAAACGAAAAAGAAATACAAGAAAGGGTAAAAATTATACTCTATGGCTGGAATAACTCCTCGGGGAGGCTCTCCAGAGCAACATTAACATCAAGGAAATCTTTGGAAGCTCCTTCGGGCGGATAGCCCTGAGATCCAAATTGATTGACACATGCTTCAAAGCCATGATCAAAGAACTTGTAAGCACGGTCAGCCACCATGCTGCTATACTCTGGAGACTTCAAAAACTCTGCTTTCTTCGAAAGCCATAGTTCTTCCGCGCGAGCAGCTGTGGAAGATTTCTCCTGAGCCAGCTGCTCGGAGACAGCTTGATGTTGCTCAGCCAGGGCTTTATACTGCTCTGACAAAGAAGAGTTAGCATCTTCCAGAGCAGCAAACTTTGTCCGCTCCTCTGCCAGGACCTGCTCCGCCTTGTCCCGAGCCGATACCAGGGCCGAGTGCCGCTCCTCTAAAAGGCTCACTGTTTTCTTCAACTCCTCACCCATACCCTCTAACTGCCGGATGCGCTTCTGATTTTGCCCATCAGCCAATCGAACTGAATGAAAACGAGTGAGAAGTTCACCCGCCATCATGTGGGCCTGCATCAGACCATATATAAAGTTAAAATAACAAATGAAGGTATTGAAAGAAGACAAACGGAGCAAATTAATGGGCATAAACATTTACCTGGGTAAAGGAGGAGGAGAAGTCGTTCACCAAGTTGCTGAAAGCCAGCTCCCCGAGGTATTTTCGATCAGCAGGGTTGGGGGTATAGCACAGCATGGAATGGGAGGCTTTGGGATCGGGTTTTTTCAGTAAGTGGAACAGTAGGGAGTACGTCCACGAAGGGATATGGTATCTCGAAGAAGGTCGAGATACACCGAGAGTGGGTTGAGAGGAGGCTCGAGGTTCGGAAGGGATGAGGGAAGAAGAAGTTTTTTTAGTAGGAGTGCTTGGGGCGAGGAACTTGGACCTTCGGGAGTAGTCTTCCTCTTGCGATGAAGAGCATGAGTCTTCTCAGGCGAAGCCTTCTCCTCAGAAGGAGTCAAAATCTCAATTGAAGGGGGAGGTACAGGAATAGCAGCAGCCTTAGAAGTTTGGCCTTTTTGGCTCTTCTCCCTTAGCTTCTCGGCTATCATTGCCTTCATCATTTTTGTTTCTGAAAAGAGCAGAGAAATATTAGTCCGAACATGATAAGTTAAAAGTAAAACGAAGAAGATTACTTGGAAAGCACTCACCGAGGGACATTTTCAAGGATACACCCTTGGGGCTCAATTGGAACAAGTATAGCAGTCCGTCGTCAATCAGCTCCATCAAATTATAACACTGATCGCCAAGTGCACGACGAACCGACAAATACGGTTCCTCCTCAAGGTGACCCTTGATTGATTTCCCCCTCTGGAGACTTTCCCTCCACTCCATAGGGCAATCCCAAGGCTGGAGGGGACGAGCAAAGAAGTAAGAATTTTTCCAATTTTTTATAGACGATGGGTATTTTTTGAGGAAGCCAACCCCTGTCCTGAGGAAAAGTAAAAAAAGCCCGATCTCTTTCTTGTTCAGTTGGAAGAGACAATGAAAAAGCTCGGGAGTAGGGGTGAAAACCCAGATAAGAAAGAACTATGAAGAAGCCTGCTAATAACGTATAGCTATTGGGAAATAATTGATAAGGGAAACGCAGAAGTAGGAGGCCACTTCAATAAAGAAAGAAGGGACGGGAAAACGGAGCCCTCCTCGGAGTTGGTCTATATAGAAAGGAAAATACCCCTTAGGGGGTAAGTGGGGACGAGATCCAGAAGGGGGAGCAATAATAGAAGTCCCCTCAGAAATCCCCCATTTAGTTCGGATATTGATGAGTTGCTGAGGCAATTTAACCTCAGACTCGAATATCTCGAACCAAGGAACCCTGGCTTTAACTAAATCTCGCTCCGTAGCATGTTTCTGCTCTTGTTTATGAGCAGCCGACGCAGCAGAAGAGCTTAGGGTTTTGTCACTATCGAAAGAGGAAGAGGCTTGAGGAGAAGGGCTAAGAGCATCTCCTTCGGTAAACCTATCTATAGCTTGCAATGAAGAATCGGCTGAGGAAGAAACCATACTTAAGTGATTAAAAAGAAGGGAACTGGTGAGACAAGTTGTTCGACCGTCTGGTGCTAGCTCGGAAGCAAAATGTAGTAAAGTATAAAACAAATGAAGAAAATGGAGGGGTATTTATAGCGGGGACCATGTGAACAGTCATTTAATCCTTACCCGTCCAAAAATAAGGGAATGGACGGTTATAAAGCAAGCCTCGGGAAACGAAACATCGCGCGGCATTTAAAAATATCTTTTAAAATATTTGGGCGGGAAAAAAGAGGCGGCAAAATATCCCGAGCAGGTCAAGTTTGGGATTTTACCCGAAGACAATAAAACAAGACTTCAAAGGTCTCGTTTGCTTTACTTTAGGGGGGTGAGGTGATGTCATATGACATATTGACCTCCTCGGGGTAAAATTCCTCAAGGGCCGAACAAAGACATATACCGAACATAGTGCACCGAACGGAAAGCACCGAGCAGGGTTTTACCGAACAAGCTGTTAACCCTCCTCGGTTTTCTGGTCAAAGATTAGCGAAGACCCGGAATAACTAACAATTAACCGGCGTGGAATGAACGTGCAATAATGGGGCGCGGATTTCTCGGACGTGTGGGGCTCCAGTTTAAGCCACGATCAGAGGACATCTGTCCGGATTCCCGCGAGTCCATCACTAGGAATAGTCCTATAAATACCCGCGGATGTCATCACAGAAAGGGTTGGATTTTTTGGGGCAAAAGACTCCGAGAGAGCAACTTGAGTCTGTTCGGTCTTTTTTATAATTTCTATAACAGTAGTCATGTAAGTCATTGAATAATTTTTTCTTGTGTCCAGATCATCTTGTAAATCATCAATATTTATAGTGAAGCTTTATACTGGACTAGGTCCCGTGGTTTTTCTCTCAATTTGAGGGTTTTCCACGTAAAAAATCTTGGTGTATTCCTTTTATTTTTCGTAAACATTTAATTCTACCAAACACGTAAATAACGGATCACATCATATAAGTTTGAGTTAACAAAATCTTATCAATAACGGAGAATAACTAGTTCACAAAAATAAAGAAGACAACATTATGTTTCGCTTGTCTCGACGTGTCGTCCTCCGGAGAAAAATAATAGTGGGAGCGGTACTCTCTGAACACAGTACTAAGCCTGCCGCCGATTAAAATCTGCACGGTCAAGTCCTTAATCCGGGTATAATGTAAAATGTGCAATACTTGGTTTTTTGCGAAAGCCTTGTTAGAATCTGCCGAGATATGAAGACGGACAGTTCCCACATCTTAAGGCAATCTGCAACCCAGAATTTCATTTTAAAGCAACTTTTATTTCAAAATAGTGTAATGTTTACACCAAACACCAAACATATCTACAACTCATCTACTCCAAACTCTACTTCAAACGAAATATTCTTTACAATATTCCTTTTAATTTTATTTATAATAATTATTTTATTTAATAATTATCAATTACAAATTTATTAATATATTTATGTATTAAATTATGTTTAGATAATTAAATTTAAATTTTACAATTATATCATTATATTATAATCAGTAATTTTAATTTTTGAATTTAAATAATAATTTTGAATTTAAATAATAATTTTTGAATTATTTATGAAATTATCAAAATTTAGTTAGATTTTTTAAATAAACATTAAATAAATTGTAAATAATAATAATATAATAAATAATTAAACATTTATAAATAACAAGAAAACAAAAAAAATTTAAAAAACAAAACAAAAATGCGTCATTTTTTTGCGACTGTCCATTTTCACGAAAAAAAATGGTGCATCATTGGAGCATGGGTTGTGACGCCAAAATGGTGTCCCATCGGAATGCCACTAAGGAGAGTCCGGACACGCAGATTTTGAATGCCAACCACTCCCTTGAGCTTCATCACTTTATTTAGAGCATCATTTGTTAGCAATGCCCTTCAAGCCAATGGGCCAATGGTTGGCCTGTTGGGCTTAATGGACCCTAGCCCAACTAGACAACTATAAATATATCAGTCATTCTCTAGGTTTGGTCAATTTTTTGATTCCATTCACTCTCATAGAAATGCCAACACCAAACTAGCACTGGTGTTGGCTTGTAGATCTGGTCAGGTTGATTGGACTCGAGGGACTACCGCTATCAGATTCACGTCGGTGAACGGTAATCTCTTTTCGTGCATTTATTCGATTTTTGCATGTTAATATATGAATCAGGCACGATCGACCGTCCCCGGGTCAGATCTGTTTATTGTATTATTTCCGCTGCGTTTGGATCTGGCGCCGGGGTACGGAAACCCAACAGTGGTATCAGAGCCAGGTTGCGCTTTAATTCATATATTCGATAAATACTTTTATTAGATCGTTTCCACGTGATATTAATCGTGTTGGAATTTCAGAAATTATGGAGTCCGGAAAAACATAGAAATTGAATTAAAAAAAAATGTTTTTATTCTTGCACCACCGCCGGAAAATTGCATCTGCCGGAAATTGAATGCTCGGCCGCGACCGCAGGCTGGAACCATAGCGTCGGCGGTGGAGGGTGTCGCCTCCATACGCGACGTTGATGGATTGGCTGCGGCCTGGTAGTGACGCCGCGAAGTTGAAAATCGCATGGCCATGGATTCTGCAAATGTTGCAGTCGAAAATCGCATGGCCTCTTCGATTACTCTTCTCGTTAATGCGCGCGGTTATGACCAGCGATCGAGCGACGAGAGTGAGGTGTGGCGGCGCTTCTTCAGGAGGCGAGATGGCTACTGGGAGGCGCTAGGGTGGCGGCTGATTTCAACCTATCCCTAACCCTAACCCTAATTTTGAATTTTGTGGGGGAGATGATGAATAGTAGCCCAAAATGCAATTTTCAGAATTTTATTTAAAATATATATATATATATATTTTTGATAAATCCGAAAACATGGGTTAATTTTTGGGGTTGAAATTGCATCTTTTAATTTTTGGATCCAAATTGTTTGGAGTCCATAAATTTTTGGGTCATTTTAGATGTTTTATCCGGATATTATTTTGAAATAAATCATAATACTTAATTTATTAAAAATGCGATTTTTAATTTATTAAATGTAAAATGGAGATTTTACAATTAGTTGAAAATTTAATTAATTGAAAATTGAATGAAAATGTTTCATTTAATTTGTTAATTTATTTTTGGCTAATATTATGTTTTGGGGTAAAATAGTGATTTTACCAAGTAATTGAAAATGTAATTAACTGAAAATTAAATGAAAGTGTTTCATTTAATTGTTAATTTTATTTTCGATTATCATTATGATTAAAAGGTAAAATAATGATTTTACCAATTAATTGAAAATTAATTAATTAGAAATTAAATAAAATGGTTTTATTTAATTTGTTAATTTTATTTTCAATTAATGATGCGATTAGTGGGGAAACGATAGAATAAATTAATTATTGTGTTCTAATTATATGTGATGTGAATAGTACAATTACATGTGATGTAATTGATTAGTTTAATGTTTAATTACATATGTTGTGATTGCATGATGGATGATTACGGGCCTTGACCAATGTGTTTAGGTGAATGTTTAGGTTTTTATTGTTTCATTATTATTGTGATTTTGTTTTTCAGGCCTGCGAGCCTGCTCTCTCTATTTTCTGATGTACCCCACCCTGGATTTGTATCCCTATTCTCTTATTTGCACGATTTAAATGTAAAAACTTTAGAATTAGTGGGAGATCGAGATTGAAGATGGAGCATCAAGAATCAAGACATGTATAATGGAAGCAAAAATGTAATAGGATTGCATTACATACCTGCATCACCTTAGACAGACTTGTGATCCACGTATGGCTCACGTGGATCAATTAGGAAAAGGCCGTAATCGTCCATATTTATTTTTATTATGCATTTGATGTATGATAAATGTTTGTTTGTATGTTTATTAGTACATATGATTGCATGAATAAAACATAGTTGCATGAATCCGGCAAACAAACAAACAAACAAGCAATTGATGAGATTTTAAAATAAATTAAATCCCTCTTTTGAATATGATTCAAAACTTTTAATATCAAACTGAAAAGGGGAGCTCAAAAGGGTTTGTTGCTTCCTGTCTTCCATCAACAGTTAAGCCATGAGACGCTACTTGTGTCATATTGCCTTACTCACCCACGTGGGGGGCATCTGGCATGGGAAAGCTGTGCGTTTAACTGCCACTTAATTAATGGTGTGGTTATGTTAACCTTCTAGATTACTCACCCACGTGGGGTCTTTTGGGCGTGACATTTCCATCTGTGGGATAGGTTAGTTTGACGTGAGAAGGCATAATTGTCCTGCCCACGTAGGGTTATGCCAATCGCGAGACAAATATCTTGGGGGTTGCATATGATGCAATTGTGATCTACCTTTAGTATCATGAAGCCGGTGGGCCCACGTCCGGGGTTTTCATGAGCTAGTTGGACTCCAAGCCCACTAAGAAAATGTGATTTTCCGTTCATTTGTCATGAGGGTGATGAATTCGAAAAATTTAGTGGGAGCATTCAATAACTAAAGTCCATAGTTTTTGAATTAATTAATAATCAGACGGTTTGCATGTATTTTCTGTTTATTCTCAGTATTGTGATTGCCGTGAATCCGATTGCATCAATTCTCGATACAAACAAAGTAACCGCACCAAATTATTCTGATTGATTATTAATTTTAAAATAGTGCTTGCTTCTAAAAGGTGGCTATATACCCTTGGTGGGAGCCTCCTGTTGAAGTGTCTCCCGGTTCGTCTCATGAAGAGATTGCCACACTTGAGAAGTGATGGGACGATGATCTCTAGACTAGGTGCAATATGATAGCATCAATGTCACCAATGAGTTTCAACAATGATATGAGAAATTCGTTCACATTACTGATAGTTTCCAACACCTACAATGTTGTTTGGTGAACGGACGCGATTACTGAGACTCACGATTTCAAAAGAGCTATTTTCATTTCACATGCGAGATGGGGCTTCGGTCTATGAGCATGGTGTAAGAAAATAATCTCTTGTTGACAAATTGGAAAATCTGAATGTGACAAATCCTCATTAACTGGCTATATATTTGATCTTATAGTCAAAATGTTGGAAACTCATGAGTCCTTGATTCAAAAGGAGAAATGTGTTCTTCTTGTCGAATCTTCTACCAATGGTAGGAAGAGTTCAAGGATAAAGAAGAGGAAGGGAAATGGTTCCCAACCTCAAAAGACGAAAAAGGGTATAGTAGCAACTAAGAAAGGAGAGACATCTATGTTTTCACTGCTGGTCACTGGCGCAAAATTGTAAGGAATACCTATACTAGAAGCGTTCTAGAAATGGTATGTTATATATTAAAATTAAATGTTTCTATTGGTTCTACTTCCTTGGTATATGATGCCAGTTGTGCTCGCATTTTTGCAAAGTGATGTGAAGAAGTAAAGAGCCATAGGAAAGTGAAACCTACCTGAGGCTAAGCATTGTAGCAAGAGTTGTTGCAAATGTTGTTTGAAACATTTATTTAATATAAAATCTTGAACTGGTTAGGAACTGGTTTGAGCAATTATTTATTTGCTCTAGATTTAATCATGAATATTGTTCCTATTTTGATAGAGAATGATATTCTTTTAAATATGCGAATGTGATTTGCAGTATTTTTAAGAATGCATGTTTTATTGAATCTGGTGAACTTATGAATGATTAGTATGATTATATTCAAAGAATATAAAAAGAATGATAACTTAAATCCAACATATGTTTAGCATGTGTTGAATGTCCATTGAAGTTGATTCATTGGACGTATGTGGAGCACTAAATGTTAGTGCAAGATGATGTTGAGTTATCTTAAAGAGAATGTGATTCTCTCTGAGTAACTCTCTAAAATTACGTATTTGTTGAATATAATTCATACCAATGCAGTGACCAAAACTCCATATACGATATGGACTGCAAAATAATCCAATTTTTTTTTTGAGATTGTTCTGCTTATTTGAAGCAGCCAGTGGGAGATGAGTTGGATAGTTGATCCATCTTATGTTATTTTGTGGAAATTTATATTATCAATTGCAGGCAAAGAGCTTGTTTCGCAAGTGCAATCTTTCTAGAGAAAATGTTTCTATTAGAAAGGATGACAAAATAATATAACTTGAAAGGGTTCAAGAACCACAAACCACTAGAAAAGTGAAAACAGTGAAATTAATTTAGTCAATCATAACCTTTGATTTACACACACCAAGGAGATTTGAAAATGTTTCAAGAGCTCCTGATAGAATGAATCTACTCCTTGAAAGTAGTCAAGAAATAGACCATGGATATGATCCTTGGACTTTCAAGGAAGCGATGTCAGATATTGATTCGGGACATTGGCAAGATGCCATGAAATCTGAAATGGACTCCATGTACTCCAATAAGGTATGGGCCTTAGTAGATCATCTTTGGGAATTGTTCCCATTGGCTGCATGGATTTACAAGTGAAAGCTTGGAGTGGATGGGAAGGTAGTGACCTTCAAAGCTTGACTGGTGAGAAACAGTTATTCTCATAGGCAAATAGTTGTTTATGAGAAAATTTTCATCGGTTATGATGCTATAGTCTATTTAAATTTTATTAGTTATATCTTTATATTATGAATATGAGATATGAGTAATGAATGTGAACACAACATTTCTCAGTGGTGGCATTGAGGTAGAAATGTAGCAGCCAAACGTGTTTACAACTTCTTGGAGTGAGAAAAATGTTTTCAAACTCCAGAGGTCCATTTATGGGCCTAAGAAGGCATCCCGAAGTTTGAACCTCCGTTTGATAACATCATCAAAGTGTTTGGTTTTGTTAAAAATCCGGAAGTGACATGTGTGTGCAAAAGGGTTAGTGGGAGCATGTTACATTTGTGATGCTTTAAGTTGATTATATCATACTCATTATGAATGGTATTGGATTAATCAATTAAAGCACGATCATCTACTAATTTCTCCATGTAAGATTGGGGGAAGCGTCATACGTGTTTAGCGTAATGATCTATAGGGATAGATCTAAAGGAGCTTGAGATATCTCAATCTACGTACATAAACACTGTGCTAAAAGGGTTTAGCATAGAATAGTCGAAAAACGAGTTACTTTATAATATGTCATAGTATTCATCTCTCAAGTCAATATGTTTTAAGATTGATGAGGAGAGAGAAAAGATGACATTGGTACCTTATATTTCTACTTTAATAGCATAATGTATGTTATGTTATGTACTTGGCCTGATGTATGTTCTTAGTGTAATGAGCAAACATCAGACAGATCCCGGTGAAGATCACTGGAAAATTGTGAAAATAATCCTCAAGTGCTTATGAAGAACTTAGGATACGTTCATGATTTTTGGATCTGTAAGTGGAGAAATAAAAGTTGAAGTCTAAGCTGATGCTGTTTTTTCAGTCGGATGTAGATGATACCATATCGATGTTCGGATTTGTATTTAAGCTCAATGATGGTGATGTCTCTTGGAAACGTCCCAAGCAAGACATCACTTTGGATTCCACCACTGAAGCTGAATACATTGCAGCATACGATGCAGCAAAGAGGCAGTTTGGATAAGAAATTTCATCCAAGAGTTGGGTGTAATTTCTAGTGACAACATTTGAGCTATTATGAATAGCCAAGATCTCATCAGTATCCAAACATATATTGAGAAAATATCATCTAATGAGATAGATGGTAGACGCGACATTATTATCGAGAAAATCGCTTCAACAGAAAATATAGCGAATCCACTGACAAAGCCTTTACAACGATTGGTGTCTGTCAGACATCTTGGGAAGATGGTCTTAAGACACATGAGTAGTTGGCTTTGAGAAAGTGAAAGATATTGTTGTCATACATGATTAAGTAAATCAATAGTTGATTGATTGTACTTATAATCTTATTATGACAAATCTTTGTTTGAATATTAATATATATGGCACTTCTTCATCTGTTTACCCATGCATCTTGATGTATTGATGAAGTCCTTGAAGTTGCTATAGTCCATAGAATGTGGCTACGCATATGATGGTGACCATGAAATACATTCTCGACTGCGATTTCTAAATGTTCTTGGTCGATGAGCCTTCGAGAATGGGATATCGATATATGCTCGCTAGAGACTGGTATTCATGATGTGTCTAGTGTAGTGCGCCGCGTTTCATCGGCGTTGGCTTGGAGAAGTCAGCACACATGAATAGGTGCTCATTAGGAATGAGTTCACTGAACGACCCTACTCGGAATTCTATAAGTGGTTACCACTTGTCGAGTATAGAATTTCTAGTCATAGTTGTGCACCATTACTCCTCATGACCCGAGGCATCATTGAGGTCTTGACAGATAGCAGTGTACTTTGATTTAATGACTGATCACATGCGGGTCATAAAGTTGTTATTTTGGGTATTCAGTGATGCTGTCAGAGGCCTATGATCACCACTGGTCTTGATGAACCAGGATGTCCTATGTGTTTTTCTATATATGATTCGAGGAATCTCTGGCCAGAGTGGGTAGTGCTTGTGAAAAAAGAGTTTTTCATATACGCACACAAATTAATCATATAACGTGAAACAAATACATAGTTATTGAAATCATAAAGGGTCTCGATCAACCAATGCTCTTGATTCAATCGGGACATATTGAGTGAAAGGAATGTACTGCACGCTAACTATGGCTGACAGGTTCTCGTACGTTGCTAGTCATTTGTATCTAGGTCTTCGTGAAGCGCAGATGCTAGGCGCTATCCACGATCGGTAGGTTGTTGCTGAAATTGTATTTCAGCCATTGTCTATTAAAGGAGTTTAATTGACAATGAGGCATTCAGGGTAAGCCCAAAGAAGTGTTTGACTTCTAAAATCACAAAGGTTGTGATCCTACTGCTATGATACACTTGAGCCTCGTTGGGTCACAATCAACCGGCCGCCGATCTATTGATGAGAATTGAGACTTAAATGTTAAGTGCTCAAATTGGGTGATTTAGAAGAGATGCATTTAATTTTTTGAAAGCTCATCACTTTAGTGGAGTTTCTATATTTGAAAATGTTTCATCTATAGAAAGTTCTAAAATTAAAACGTTTGATATATTTATGTCTCATAATTATGTACATTAGTAGTACATCAAGTTATTCAATTGGATTGAGTTGCTTGGATTATGAGTATGTAGTTTTGTTTTGGCTTTTGGGCAAGTGGGAGATTGTTAGCAATGCCCTTCAAGCCAATGGGCCAATGGTTGGCCTGTTGGGCTTAATGGACCCTAGCCCAACTAGACAACTATAAATATATCAGTCATTCTCTAGGTTTGGTCAATTTTTGATTCCATTCACTCTCATAGAAATGCCAACACCAAACTAGCACTGTGTTGGCTTGTAGATCTGGTCAGGTTGATTGGACTCGAGGGACTACCGCTATCAGATTCACGTCGGTGAACGGTAATCTCTTTTCGTGCATTTATTCGATTTTTGCATGTTAATATATGAATCAGGCGCGATCGACCGTCCCCGGATCAGATCTGTTTATTGTATTATTTCCGCTGCGTTTGGATCTGGCGCCGGGGTACGGAAACCCAACATCCTTGAGTTCATGCTCGCAGAATCTTGGAACTCTTTGCATCAAAATTTCAGCAGATTTCTGAGCAAATGTATCATAGACAAAACGATAAGGGCGGATATAAATATTGAGCAGGCAGGATCAGCGATGAGCCATCCCCTGTACTTGATTAATAGGGTTGAAATGACTACTCCAATACTTCCCATAGTGTCTGCCAAGACTTGCAAGAAGATGCCTTCATGTTGTGGTCAATGTGTTGGTTGTTGTGGTGATGCTTCTCATTTTCCTTTCTTTCCAACATTGGACCATTAGGATCATGGCTTTGATTATATTGATCATCACAAGAATGATGGTGATGGTGATCGTACTGGCCATTGTGGTGGTGATTGAGGTTGGGTAACTCAGCATGGTGGTGATGGTGGTAGTGTTGGTCATCATGCTGGTGATCATGGTGGCGGTGGCGGTGGTGGTGATGGTGATCTGCGTCATGATAGCATGTGTTGTGTTCATGATCAAAACTACAGTTGTTATCATGATTTAACCCAATTTCTCATTGGAACCTTTCAACACAGTAATGAACTCCTATGTTTGTCTTCAGGTCATCATGTTCACGTGAATGATGATCATGGTTATGGTGATGGCAATGGAATGGGGTTTCGACTCAATATGTGAGTCAAAATGAGTTCCCGAATGCTTTGAAAGTGG